>SNQJ01S0058703.1:98051-123072 GCA_010110895.2 Picea sitchensis | reverse complement strand
GGTGGACGTAGCCTACACTGGGTGAACCACGTAAATCTGTGTCTCTCTTGTATTGTGTATCTTCTGTGTTTTATTTCCGCATTTGTTTTATTTTATTGCTCTGCAGTCCTGTTTTTCTAACACAGATTGTAAAGCGTGTCGGACTGGGAATATACCAAGTCCAAATATTAAGCATGACTAATCGCTTGCTCCTTAGTGACAACACTGCCCATGGCGACATCTCTAGCGATGGGTGGAAAAAGTGACTTGGTAAACCAATATTCCATGTGTTGGTATGGAATAACGACTTTAATCAACCATCGCCGTCACCTCCATTCATGAATATGATCAAATATGTGAGTGGAGGTGGATTTCCTAAGCGAAGTTAAAATCTCTGTACCAGTTTCATATCGAATCGATAGCTGGAAATGTGTCAAAAAATCCATAGCTAAAGTATTAAAGTCACCAAAGGAGTGTCACAGTAGCTCGATATACCATTTGGCTGTCAAGCCTGTGAGACTTCTCTGGAAAAGTCTTAAATGAATGGAGTCATCCATCAAATAGTTCAAAGAACACCAAAGATGGAAAGTCATTACATGGTTATTAGGGTCTTCTCCAGGTTTCCCATTGAATTTTTGGATATCAGACGGTATTTTGGTAGGGATTGGAGGCCAAAATGAGGCATGCAGTATGGGATCATTGGTCAGATATAATGTAGGCAATAATAGAAGCTGTTGATTAGCCTGTGGATACTGGCAGTAACCGTGTGACATAGGAACACCAACATGACCATATATAGGTTGCGACAGGATGCCAAAACCAGATGATCCTCTCATGTACTGTGGTTGACCCCCCATGTATTGTGGTTGACCTGAGGGTCTCTCCATACATTGTGGTTGACCCAATGTTCCTCCCATGTACTATGGTTGACCTGAAAGGTCCCCCCAAGTATTTTAGTTGGATTGATGGACCTGCCATATACTGTGTTTGAGGGAGTTGTTGTGTTGGAATCATGGGGTTCACAGATTGATTGGGAAAAGATCCTTGCCGAGGAATGCCCACCAGATTAGGTTGACCCCATAAAGGATTTGCAACTCCTCGATATTTTTTTCCAAGTAGTAATGGGAATGGAAGGAACCACATGAGCATCTTTCCCCCAAGTTTTTTGATGTGGCCCCCACATAGGAGTTTGCCTCATATTTGAGGGTTACCCCCCAATAAAAGGTTTCCCCTAGCTGAAGATTGACCTCCAACGAAGGGTATAGGAGAACTATCCATTTATAATGTTGGAGATGTGGGTTGAGTAGCTTGTGTAAATGTGGTTGTTGGAATGACTTGATTGTTGAACATCTACTGATGGGATGACCAAGTAAAGCACTTGGTGTCTACATATGTGGGATTAGTGAAGTAGGAATATTACCAGACACATGTGCGAAGAGAGATGTAATAGCAAGTGGTTGTGTCAGAGTAACCTGGGTCACAAATGTTCCCATTAAAGAAGAAGCACTAGAAGGGTTAACTACAAAATCTCTGGATAGAGGAGGTGAAACTCCCAATCCCTATGGAAAACTAAATGTCGTTGGGTTCATGCCAAAATATTGGCTAGTGAATGAACTGGCCGGTAAATATTAAGAAGAATAAGCATCAAGAAATATCATGGATAGTTGTTCAAAGAGTAATGAGCCAAGTGGAACAGTTAAAGGGGGATTTGTGTAAGGTACAACACCCTCTACGAAGGTTGTTACTGGTTCTTCTGTGTATTGGCCACTCCCAGGAGCTACACTTTTGGTTTCAAAAGTTTTTTCTTTGACCATTCCTTCGTAAGAAGAGTCGTGTTGAGGTTCCTGAACTTCAGCATCCAAACCTTTCATTCTACGAGATCTTCGAAGCCCTTGACCAACCATGGTGAAAGTAAAATAAAAATCCTTAAGGTCAACTATGAAATCTGAAAGCACACAACCCTAAAAAATATTTGTAGGTAATCAACCAAGCAATAATTGAAGGATCTTCCAAAGACGGGATATCAAGCTGTCAGTGAAGATATGAGAAGCAATTACCTATACTTCCACATAACATCCCTTCTCAGTGAAAGCAAACCTCGCTTCATGGGGTCACCCTCTAAGGGTATTGAAAGTGTGATACGACGTCTTCCCTAGGTATCGTTGGAATCCCCCCACAATGACCTCTGTAGATACCTAGGAAATTCCACTAAGGTTACCAACTCACAATTGGCCTCCGAGGGGGTGGTGGTGGTGGTTAGGTTACAATCGATAGTCGGGACCGAACATATGGGAAGGATATCAAAGTCCAAAATTATTCAAGAGAAATGAAGACAAGTGGACTGATAAGACTCCTGAGGACCTCGAATGGATTTGGGATTCACGAAGCACCAAGACCAAATGAAACCAATAGTTTCTCAAGAAAAACCCCCAATATACGCTCTTTCCACTACAATTGGCCAAGATTTGGAAGGGTAATGTCTGCTTCTCTTCTGCACATGAACTTATGTTGATCCCATGTGTTAGAGGGGATTCCCTACTATTCCTATACGATAGTTGGATTTGATCACTCTTTAGTGTTTTACAGTCTTATTTAGTAATATTGGAAAATTTACTGACTTTTCCTAGTCCAAAGATTCTAACCTTATGCTACTGTTGGTGTACTATAAACCAAAAAATGTCTAGTTGATTTTATTAGTTCACTAGTTTATTTTAATGGATTTTGTTACTCAGAAAGGTCCACGGAGATGAAACTAATGGTGTGTGAGACTCGACTCCAATAGAATGCAAAAAGAATGATATGCAAACATTTCTTTTTGATGAATTGTATCTATGAGAAGGAGAAGAGTTATTTCTTCTTAACAAACACTCAATATCATGCAACTTTCCAAAATGATTCCAAACTCTCAAACAAATGTTTTCGAAATCCTAAAGCAAATGCAAGACTAGCTCTACCAAAACAAGATTCCTAAGAATGCAATAAATTTTCTTTGTTTGATTGTATATGCAATGAAATATCTTCAAATTCAAACTTTTATGCTTCCCATCTTTCAATGAGAATGAAATAAAACAATGTTTGACACAAAGGAACACAAAGCAAAAATAAATCAAACAAAGTGCACTAAAAAGTTTGATGAGAACTGAAAGAAACCTAGTGTGAGACAACTTGTTCAATCAAGGACTCAAAATTGTGAAAGAAAAAGGAAATCACTGTTTGAAAACCTTGAATTTGCAATTCCAAATCAAATGAAGAAAAACTTCAAGATAAGTTTCAAAATCAGGACAACAAAAGTTTGAATACCTTCGAGATGAGGATCAAATCTCTGGGTAAGACAAACCTTGACCAAATGACTATGTTAGCCTAAGGTAGTCATGCTCATTTCCTAATTAATAAGGACTTGCAAGCTCAAAGGAGGCAAGAAAAGTTGGTGATAACAATTCTTTTAATCAAACAAAGTCATAACCAAGTTCAGAGGAATCTACTGCAAAAATGTGAGTGAAAAATTTGGGGAGAAGACAACAAAATGGGTTGAAAATTGACCTAGGAAGGAGATCAATGCTCCTATAAGGAGGTAGATAGGTCATTGGACAGGGGTCAATGCTCCCTAATACAATAGCAGAGAGTGTTGATAAGGGTTTCAATTCTCTGTGGGCCATTTTGGGGGAGAGTTGATTCCTGGGAGTGGTTGAAAGAACAATAAATTTTACCCAGATTCACCAGAAAGTAGGAAGGGTTCAAGCAACAAGAACCAGCATGAAAAATATCAAAGGAAAACTAATATTCAAATGTATGGGAAACCAAGGAACAAGAACAATCGTTCCCCAGTGGAGTGACCAATTTCACCCTGTAGACAGATTGAACTCCCCTTGGACCGGGTTCTCTTTGATCCGAGATATAAGAGAACAAGTGAACACTAAAGTACCTCTTCCCTATATATTCTATGTTTTTATGCATGAAGTTTGAGGAGAAAGATAAGAGAAATATATATCTCATCTTATTCTTGTAGGTTGTCCTCGATGCTCTGGTGTTAGATCTGATCCAAGCCCTGAGCATAGAAGCAAACTCTTGCAATCTCCTTGCAAAACGTAAGACAACCCTTCTCTTCTACTATGTAAAGTTAGATAAAAACAAATCTATCTAAGTTAAACCATAACAAACATTCATGCTTTAAATTGAATAAAACATGAATGAGAAAATAGGTCAAGTTATATTAATCACGAGAAACAATGGAAATACTTACAACTATACTGCCATTGTGCTAGCGTTCCTTCAAGCTTCTCCAGTCCAACCCTTGCCTTAATGTCTCAAGATCAGAATGATAATGCTTGATGGATTCCTTCTTCAAATATCAAAGGTTTGACACTTTGAAATCCTTTCTCCCCCTTTTCACCTTTGATTGGCCTCATTATATAGGATTTGGGAGGCTTAATCACCAAGAAGGATTATAGGAAATGGTTGAGGATTTATCTCCTTAGGTTAGGATTTGGTTGCCCAAAATGGAGGGAATATGGGTGAATCAACTCATGAATCAACTCCTCGACCAAAACCACTTAAGAGTATCTCGGAGCTAACCCTTAGAATAACCAAAACTTCATCTAACCACTTCAATGCTACCCTAGTATGGAGAACAAAGCATTATCAATGCTACCCCATAGTTCAACAAGGAGCATTGATCAAGGATCAACGCTCCCTATACATGGGCATGGGGGTGTTGAATTTCAAAAATGGGTCAAAAGTCAAGACAAAAAGCAGTTTTTCAACCATATCATGCTGGGATTTCTTCTCCACAAAGACCAGGGATCATGAAAAATGTTCTTTCATGGTGTTAAAGTGCATGTGACACTTATTAAGGTGTATACGACACTTCATAAAGTGCATGAAACACTTAGTGAGGTGCATACAACACTTTTGTGACATTTGCGACACTTAGGTTCATAATAGATGCGACACCTAAGTGTGACATTTTGGTGTGTAACACTGATTCCCTTTTAACCGAGAAGAAAGAATCGAAGAAGAAAGTGTAGATGTGAGAGAAGTAGATGAAGAAAATTCAGATGTAAGAGAAGAATAAAGTACAAGTGGAGTAGAAGATGAACTTAGCGAAACTTTGCAAGAAACATCTTCAGTACCAGTATTAGTAAGTAATAGTTACTCAGGAAGAGCACATTCCAGTTCGAAGATGGCCAATCAAATTCCACCCTTAGACTTCTTGCATTCCTGATCCAAATTATTTTCGGCATGAAATGAGAGCGGAGATATAACAAAGAAATGTGTAGAGATATATTAGATATCCAATAATGTAACAAAGATATAACCATAAACACAGATATACAGTAATACACAATTTCTATTAATGAACGAAATGTACAAAACTATAGAAATAGAGAGTGAAAGACTCGCTAGAATGGTGGCAACTTATCTCTGAGAAGAGATGTGACTGCTACATTCATTCACAAGAATATGATTGTTACAATGAGGCTCCAAAGGCCTTTTTAACATAAAAAAATCCAAAACCGTAACCCCAGAAGATGAAAAGCTAACAATTTTGTGGACCTCGTTTTGGGTAGTTTGTTGTATCAACTTCTCGAGGGTGTAACTTTGGCATGCGATCTCCGTTTGGGGCATACGATAGCTCATTGGAAATGTATCAACAAGGAGCTTCATTTTGGTGGCTCAATTAGAGCCTCCAACTATCATCAAGGTGCCTGATCATGAAAAAACATCGTTTAGGCCCTCAAAATGGCCCTAGAAGTTTGGGACTACTAAAAATAGTAAATTTCCAACAAACTGTTTTGAGCCAGTTGGAATAGGTGGGTGGCCACCGATATCCACCTGGATCAATTCCATGGGATGGGAAGAGATGATGCAAAGCAACATTGGTTCACCTATGAATCAATATGTTCTGTGAAATAGATCATAGATGAAGCATCCAAGATCACACAAATAGAAACCATCTTTAGAGACAGATCTTTAATGTGGTACATGAAATATAAAGCTATTGCACTAACGAGATAGATAAGGTCCCACATAGAGATAAATACCACTCTACTTAGAGAGTTTTAGAAGATGAAGTTGGAGTTATAGTGTATCACTGATATCAAGAAGATTAAGAAATAAGTTGGAGGAAGTATGTGGTATTATAATCAATGCTTTAAAATCCTATTGGGAAGACTAGAATTTCAGATCCAAAATGTCTAACATAGAGAGTGGTTTATTGCCAGACGTTTGCCACACATTCGGGTCCCACTAACATAGTCGAAGGTCACACTTTAGTAAGAAGCAGTGGAAATTGCAATGAGTTTAGAGTCTACGTTGAGAGGAGGCAAGACATATATGTGTTTGGTGCAAGTACAGTCTAAACTTGCGAAACTCACTATGCAACTACAAGATATGGCTAAGACAAAGGTGGAGCATGAAAATATTTGGTGTTCACGGTGTTGGAGAGAATTCCATCACTGGAATGAGTGCCCTACACTGGGAATCTATACGGTGATGGGTGAACCAAAGCCATTTCCCACTAGCCCGCAAGAAGAATGGTGTGAGATCTGTTGACAATGGGGTCATGTGCCTTCTTGTTTTCCAACACTGTAGAATTATTAGAAGACTAATCACACACCCTTTTGTGAGTTCTATAATTTGATGGGCCATGATGTAAACAATTGTTGGTCACTAAAGTTGATGAAGGAACACACTACAAATGGGTACCAAATCCAAGGAGAGATGAAGGGTGGAGACCATGAAGGATTCAAGCACGGAGGATTCCAAGGAGGCCCAAGAAGAGGATACATAAGAGGAAGAGGTAGAGGATATGGGGGAGGTAGACCCCTAGCTATTTTAATTGTGGTGAGATATTCCACTTGTTGAAGTTTTGTAGCAAGCCCCACGCGATGTGTGCACACTTCCATAGTGTAGAGCACATCATAGGGGATTACCCAGAGTTAGTGGCAAAACAAGAAGAGAAAAGGGGGCGTGGTAACATGGTGATGGATGAGCTGTACAAGAAGAAAAAATTAAAGGAACCAATAGATGTATGGGTGGTAAATCGAGGAGGAATCTGTACAGAAGATAACTTGTACCGAGGAGAAGGTTTAAGGAAAATATATAAGGAAAAATCATAAAAGCAGTGAAAGCACCTCCTAAGTTTGATATTACATTGCAGAAGCAATTCCTGTGTGACACACAAAGGGAATTGGAAGAGGATCACATGCATGAATAATTGCAATTCATGACGCAAAGGGTAATGGAAGAGGAATTCATGCAAAAAGAGTTGAGATGCATGGCACAAGAGGAAACACAATACAACACTTATCCCGAGGCTAAATCAAATAACTAGGTAAGTGACTTCTTGCATTGTTGTCTTAAGGTGTTTGGTGATCCTATTGTTACCAATAAATTGACCCACATGTTGACAAGATATATGGAGGAATGGGAGACTGATGCTGCTATTTATTCCCTATTACCAGAATGAGATGTGTGCCATGTCAGTAGGAGAAAGTTCACAGGGAGATAATTTAAGATGACAACTAAGATAGGGAGTTATGAGATGGATGATGTCATGTTGGATCTCAGATCTAATGTGGATATCTTGCTGAATAAATCATGGGAGTTGATGGGTAAACCAAAGTTGGTTTGGTCACCCATTCAACTCATGCTTGCCAACCAATACACCATTGGTAGGTTGGAGCAAGTGGAAGTGAACATTGATGGGGTAAAAAATAAAGTAGACTTTGAAGTGATCGAGATTATGGATGACTCACACCACTATCCAACTCTACTTAGCATTGACTAGGAATTTGATAACAATGTTGTGCTAAATCTGAAGCAACGAAAGATGTCCTTTGAGATAGACACTGTGCATGTCATTGCACTACTAGATACAAATGAGGGTGACATATATACCATATATACCGAGCCCATAAATGAAGATGCATGGAGCTTGATCATCAATATTATATGCAACATCATAGGACACAAGGAGGACTACGTGAATCTGAAAGCTAATGGAGAACTGAGCTAGAGAAGTGTCGATTCATATGACACATATTCGAAGGGTGAAATGGCCATATGGAAGAATAAGTTGTATGAGGTATCAACTAGGAGATGCAAATGGATCACCAAAGTAGTATGTTGGATCAGATCAAAGTTGTGAGAGATATTGATTTTCGATGGGACATGCAAGGTAGACACATTTCTAGAACAAATGGAGGAGAGTGTGCCTAAGATCCAAAGGATTCAATCCATGGATGCAATAGTCAAAGGAATGCCCTAACACTAGTGGGCGATGCAGCATGTAGATATACATGATTGGGTGCAGGTGGTGGATTGTATCAAAGTATTGTTTCGACCATCGACCAAATTTGAATTAATGAGTCGATACAAGAGTATTGAAGATCCTCAAGAACACATTTGTTTTTGTGAGTAGTGCTGGACAACCAAGAAGATTCCTAGCACACAATAGGTACATACGTTTGTCCATGCCATGGATATGGGACTTATAATATAGTATATCCAGAAGGAGACGAGAAGGAAAATAGGGGACTGGGAAAAAGTGAACAGTTAGTTTTGTAAAAATTTCAAGTTTACATCAAAGGTCCTTATGTACAGGGAGATTTTGTTAAGAATAAAGGATTTCATCTTCCATCAACAACCTAAAGACATTGCGTAGAAATTTTTCTGCGCATACCATAAGTTGATGGTGAAATTGAAGTCACCGATATACTTTTGGAAGGTAAAAAATGACGAAATGCAAGAAGAGGACCGTCAAGTCTTGTAGGTCAATGAAACTAAGGGCGAGCATGTAGTTCAAGGAAAGGCCTCCAATACCACTACGCCAAACTATACACAACCATTGAAAACATAGAAACAAAATATAAGCATAGAAGAAGCACCTAAAATGACCATAATTGGTGATTACTAGTATCAGGGAACAATGACACAAGTGGTGGACTTGTTTAAAGAATATGAAGACTTGTTTCCAAGGAGTATTTCAAAGATGAAGGCAAATGTAGGATACCTAGGAGAGATGAATATTCTGTTGAAGCTAGATGCTAATCTTGTCAAGAAGATGCCATATCAACTAAACTCAAAGTACAAAGAGCAAGTGCACAAAGAATTGGATCAAATGTTAGAGGCATGGATCATCGTCCTTTTAGTGTAGTCAGACTAGATTATCCCAATCATGGTGCAACCAAAGAAGACGAGTGATCTAAGAATTTGTTTCGACCTGCGCAACTTGAATGCAACATGCATACACGATCCCTTTCCAACACCATTTACAGATGAAGTATTGGAGAATGTGGCTAGGCACGAATCTTACTCATTCACAGGTGGATTTTCAGACTATCACTAGGTGTGTATTGCAGAAGAAGACAAAGCCAAGAAAAATTTCTGACATAGTTGGGCTCATTTATGTACATGGAAATGTCATTCAACCTAAAGAATGCACCTGTAGTGTTTTCTATAATTGTGGTCGTAGCCTTTAAGAACTTTATGCATAAGTTTTTGTAGGTATATTAAGATGTTTGGATAGTGTTCAACCTACCCAAGAAGCATATGCAGGTACTACATCTCATTAAACCTAAACAAATACATATTATGTACACTATTTAGAAATCTATTGGGACATGTTGTGTGTAAGGAAGGCTTGCTAGTAGATACGGAAAATATTGCAAAAATAATGGACATGCTAGCTCCCACTTCTGTAAGAGAGTTGCACACAACCTAGGGACACATATGACATTATAGATGATTCATACAAAGTTACATAAAGGTTGGTACATCGTTGGAGAAGCTACCGCGTAGAGATAACAAGTTTTTCTGGATGCTAGGACATGCTGGACACACTAAAAGAGAGAATGGTGACTGCACAAATCCTGATATTTCCAGAATGGACCAAGATATTCCATGTGCATGTGGATTCATCCTAAATTGCACTTGGTGCAGTGCTTGTGCATCCCGAAGAAGACACCATTGATCATCTAGTCTACTTTTCTAGTAGGAAGATAACATATTCTAAGAAGAATTATATGACCACGTAATGTGAAGGAATGGTGATGGTATATGCCCTGCAAAAGTTTCAACATTACTTACTCAACACTCCCTTAAAGTTTTTCATTGATTGTTTGATACTCAAGCACTTGGTCATTAAGCCAATGTTGGGGGGGAGGATATGCCCATGGCTATTGATTTTCCAAGAATTTGAGTTTGAAGTAGTAGTCAAGCCCGACAAATACAATGTTGGGCTTGACCATCTCTCGAGGATATAGTTAGGGGAATATGGAGGCAACTCATATGATGATCTCCATGATGCACAACTCTTTAGGGTAGAAGTGGTGCTATATCAACTAATAGAGATTGTAGTATACCTAATGACAGGTCACACATCATAGTAGTACACTTAGGCACATCACAAATAATTTGTGACCCGGAGTGCTGATTACTAGTTAATCAAAGGGAACTTGTACAATATTGGCATTGGTGGGATCCTACGCAGGTGTGTATTAGAACATGAGCGTGACATGGTCCCGTATGAGACACATTAAGGTATTGTGGAGGGACACAATGCAGGAAAGGAAACTGTGTAGAAAGTGTTGGGTGCAGGTTATGGTGGCCGTTAGTATTTGAAGAAGCTAAGGAATATTGCAAGTGCTGCGGATTTTGCTAGTGGATTGGGAGGCCTTCAAGAAGAGATGAACTGTCTCTTTTCTCAGTCACCATGCTAGAGCCATTTGAAAAATGAGAAATTGATTTTGAGAGTCTGATTAATCCACCTGTGTGCAGAGCTGATACACGATACATTATTACCACAACAAAATACTTGACCTATTGGTCATAAGTTGCATCGGTGAAAGATTATAATGTAGAGACAACCACATGCTTCATGTTTGAAAATACAATCACTAGGTTTGGCTTCCCAAAAGTGTTGATGAGAAATTATCACACACATTTTTTAAATGACACCATTTGTGTGTTAACTCATGAGTTCATGATCCATCGCCAAAAGAGTAAACCATATCACCCACATGCCAATGACAGGGTCAAATCATTGAACATGATATTAGTGCATGCCCTGACTAAGGTTTGTAACATACAACATAATGACTGGGATCAACAAATTCCAGGAGTACTATGGGCATATAGAATGGCCTACAAATGATTGACTAATAATACAACTTTTAGGGTTGTCTATGGTAAGGAGGCCTTCATGCCCTTAGAATTTTTGGTACTAAGTCTATGAATCTCCATCGTGACACAGATGTTAGATGAACAATCCCTTCAAAAGTGGTTGGATGAGCTATTGGAATTGTAAGAGGACCGACTAATTGCGGATCATAGCTATATGGACAAGAAGAAGAGATAGAACACCTGGCATGACTGTGACATTCATCGCAAGACTCTACAACCCTGATCTTTGGTATTATTGTATGAAAACAAGTTCCTCAAGCATCTTGGCAAGCAACGCATGCACTGTTTAGGAACCTTTAGACTGATATACGTTAGTGAGGTAGGTGCAACAAAGTTGGCAACATTGCAGGGTTATCCTTTCAAAGGACTGATCAAAATAAGTTGGATGAAGGTGTATTATGGCATTCAGGGGTCAGATGGACTGTGAATGGATGTAGTTTCATTTCTAGAATAGGGTAGGGTTTAGGTAGGTAGAATTCAAGACATGTGTTCATGAGTAATGATCAATAGGGTAGTACAGAGTTAGGTAATCCCTGGGAAATGATAGGTTTGTAATTCCAAATATTTGGAATATTTGACCAAGTTGGTGCAACAATTGTTGATGCACATGCTACAAAACATGACATATAGCTCCCCATAGGTGGTCGAATGGACACAAAGGTGAATGCACCAACATACATGTAGGAAGGTTGCACGATGACAGATCGGGACAACATAGGGAATTGAAACACTCATAGCAGATTATCACCACATATGAGAATTGACCAATACAACTATTGATACTTACCATTATCTTGTGCCAGGCACCAACAACCCTCCACTTTCTTGTAATTTACTTGCAAATACCCCTCCAAGAAAATTGAGCCCCTTCATTTTTGGCTTTGAAAACTCTTCAACTTGTACCTTCTCGATGGATTCTTCCTCTCACTCTAATGTGCTCTTCAAGCTTCATACTATGGCTAAGTATGGATCTTTTGCCTTTAAGCACTCGAGAAAATTTTAAGTCAAATCATATATTTCGGGAGAGTTAATGTAAACTCTTCTGATGTAAAATAGAGGAGTTACCACAAACTCCTCCGATAAATCGGAGGGG
Organism: Picea sitchensis; assembly: GCA_010110895.2. Taxonomy (NCBI): domain Eukaryota; kingdom Viridiplantae; phylum Streptophyta; class Pinopsida; order Pinales; family Pinaceae; genus Picea; species Picea sitchensis. The sequence continues at coordinate 110,816 of SNQJ01S0058703.1, read as the reverse complement.
TTCCCTCCAACCGCACCGATAAGCATCAACCAACTTCTTGCTTTTTACTCTGAAAAGGTTTTTCCATCGCTTGATTTCATATTAACTCCTCCGATTACGTTGAAGGAGTTCGTATTTACTTCTTCGATTTCATTAGAGGAGTTGCTATATTCTATTCTGATAACATATCGATGCTCTTCATGCCAAGTATTCCAATGTGCATCAGATACTTTCTCATGAAGTCCTCCGATGCATATCGAAGGAATTCTAAACAACTTCACCGATAATTCCCGACGTCATTTCACACATTTAATTCACCCAAACGCTATAAAAAACGTCCCTCCTCCCTCATATCTTCACCTTAGTTTTCTGAGAGACCAAAAGCAAGGACCAGTGAATTTTTTCCATCGAGTTTCCAAAGGAACGAAGGGTACCAAACAAAACCACCCACAACCCTCTACGTGTTGACGAATCTCTAGGTTAGCCCTAAAATTTATTATGCCTTTTGTTCCATGAGTTATACTGTTAGGGTTAGGGTTTCCCTTTGTTTTAATTTTGTTTAAATTTTCTCCCCTTTATTATAAACGGTCTCCCAAGATATTTAAACCATAATCTCCCACCTTTTCCCATCACACAGTTTGCCTCGCTCTTCACATCTTATCCCTCAAAATCCCTCTGCTCCTACTCACACCATGAATTTACACTCTTCTCTGAGCTACCATAAATAAGTGAACCACTCCTGGCCCCTCACTAGTCCATAGGGCTACCACACCTCTTAGCTCTAAACACCACTTGGTCATGAATTGTGAAGCCCCGACCCAAATATTTTTCTCCATCACTAATATTGTAGGGCCCTAGAAACTGATGAAGAAGCCGTCAATCAAGATATAGAATGATGAATAAGCCAAGGAACTATCCTTTGGAGCATAAGAAACCTAGTCCCTCATAGGATTAACCATTTTTTAGTCGAGTTTGAGGAATTTCTTGGTAAACCGACAACCTTCACACGAAATCCTCTGAGCCATTTGAAGCTATTAACACTAACTTCCTTGGTTTCCATCGGAGGAATTAACGTCAACTGCTCTGATATCAATAGATGAATTTAACACAAACTCCTCCGATATTCATCGAAGGAGTTGACACAAACACTGATGATCTTTGCACTTGAAATCTTACCTCCACATGATTTTTTCCGAGTATTCAGAGCATTTTCCATGACCTTATCCAATGTATTCAAAACTTTAAGTATGAGTTCCTCCGATGTACATCAATGAATTTAATATTAACTCTGATGCACTTAAGGGCCCATAAAAAACCATTCCACCAACTCTCTTGATGTTCACCAGAGGAGTTTTTACTAACTTATCCAATTTTCATACCCAATCATCAACGTAGTTAACATTAACCCCTCTGATAGTCATTAGAACAATTAGAAATAACTACTCCGATTTTGACCTTTGAACATATTTTAAGCCAATTTATCTATCTCTCACCAAAGTGCTCACTATGTCTGCTATTATACTTTCATCATCGCATGAAAATCTTCCACCCAAAATCAGCTCAAGTGAATTCATAGGTATTTGAAGATAATTATACATATTAGTTTTATGTATCAATTATGTTTTTATTTGTACTGATATCATCCTTACCTTGCAGGTCTAGACATGTCTCTTAAGGAAGAAAGCAACCAGTAAATCACCTGCCATCGAGGCCTCTGCAAGTGGTTGACAGATTGAATATGAATGAGACACTCTAGGGGCCATGTACAATGATACCTTTAGATTCTTGGATAAGGGAGAAGAGGTTCTAAAATGGGGGGAATGTATATCAAATGTTCAAAAAACAAAAAATTGCAACTGATGTTGAAGACCAAGACAAACTAGAGATGTTCAAGAACATTAGAAAGTCCGAGATATTTAGAGTAGCTTCCTGTACTACTGTGTTCCCTTGTGTCAACGCTATCACTTGGATACTAAAACATGTGGATTTGGAAAAGAGGTATGTGTGCAATGCTGCAGGACAACCCATATCATCATTCCAGCCCACAGACCTAGTCAGATGCTATCATTTGTAAAAAGGAACCAAGAAGCTTGACAATGAACCTCTTGGGGGCTTTGAGCATACAACCGAGGATCTATGCCACACCTAGTAGAAACTAGACAAAGTGTTCAAAATCAGACCCACTGGCAGATATCCCACACTTGCTCTGAGAAGACCTTATCAATACATGGTGACCATGTTATGCAGGCTGTATGGGGAGAAAGATGCCTCCAATTTTTTCCCTATCACACATGAAATTAATTTACTACTTCACGGACAAAGGATCATCGTTAAACTAGGATGAAATTCTATCGACAAATCTGATAGAGGCCATCATTGCAGTCATATAATCCCATCCAGAGACCTTCCCTAGTTTTCATATGTCTTCATATCTCATGGACATAATGTGTGTATCCCACCAGTACCAAATATGGGTTGGGAATGGCAACCAAATGAGCCAACCATTCATATACACTTCCAAGTTCTATGGAATCACAAGTGAAGGATTGAATACCAAAATATTTGCGAGCACTTCTTAGCTCTGCTGTATAAATTCATCTTCTACACACCCACTCCATGCATGACTCATAAAACAATTGTTGTCATCAAATGAATAAAAAATTGGTACCTGATGGAACATGGCACCTACAATATTGTGTATAGATCTATGAAATCCCCTCATTTACTACCTCTATTTGTACTGGAAATATTAGTTCTTCAAGAGGTGGCATATCATATGGAAATTCATGGAGTTGGAGGAATACTCTACAGAGATAAGAAGGCGATATGCTCGCCATTCCCACTATACATTGGCACTTACTCTTTTTCAAACACTAGACAAGCCCATGAGGACATATATATTTTACTTTTGTATCATTTTAGGGAGGAAAGGTTAAGGAGACACAACCCCAAAAAGGTCGTATATAACATTTCAACAAGATAGGTCTGCCTTGGGAGTACACTTACGATGACATCCTCTTCAAAAGGAGTGGCATACCCTTAGGGAGGATTGCAGATGAATAAAAGGCAGGAGAAGAGGCTAGAAATAAAGCATAAGAACAAGTAGAAAGAACATCTGCTACTACTACATCTACACAGTCTATATCCATAGAGGAAGAGGAAACATTGGTAGATAGGAAAATAAGAGATAAGGAGAAGGTTCACAATTAAAAGAATGACTCCTCAAAAAAGAAAATGAATATTGAAGAAGACAAATCTAAAGCTAAAACAATGTGACAACCATAGTAGCAACAAATATAACTGAGGAAAAAGCAAAGGTAGCTTCCTAAACAAAGTTTGAGCAAAATACAGTAGATGAAAATGCATCAACAATAACATAAGCGACATAGAGGGAAGCCAAGGAAGCTGCGAACAAAGAAACAAAATAAGAACATAGGAAACAGGATGAGGAAGCTATAAATAATTAGATAGTCCCAATAGACACCGACATACCAAAGATATTCACAATAGGCACCAATGGTCAATCCCAAATTGGTGGGTTGGATCTGGGATTTTGAGCTTCATTTAAAGTAGCATAAGTCCCCAACTTGAAGAAATTCACCTACTACAAAGATTTCGGCAAAATCATGAAAGAACAGGTGAAGAAGGTGCCTACAATGGGAGGAGACCCAATCTCGGTCATTACACAGACCCCTGTAACAAGAGATGTTAGAGAAGACCCCATCCCCATAGCCTCCTATGGCTCTGCCTTCATGACCACCACAAAAGACAATGTCTGAAACTTGTTCAAACAGAACCTAGAGAAGGAAGCAAGGATTAGGGAGCTTGAGGAAAATATTCAAGAGGTAAAGGTAAATGAAGGCAACCTACAAATATTCAAAGCTAGCATAGAAAAGGTTAGGACTGAGCTAGAGGAATCCATTATCGACATGTATTCTCACCTTCACATGTTCCAAGACATAGTTGTTATCATCATTGATCAACATAACATGGTGCAAACTAAGATCACACATTTCAACACTATCTAGGAAGGCATGAACACTATTGATACATGGATTGCAAAAATCCAAATGCACCGTTCGAGCTCTATCGTCCCTCATCCAGGGGAAGGAAAATGGAAATTTATGCACTAGATCACTGCTAGCAAGCGGGAAAAAATCAAGATCGAGAAACAACTAGCACAATGGAGATCTGTTCATGCATACACAAGGAAACATAAGAATTGATCAAGATACACCGACTCCCCTAGCTAGAATATCTTGGAAAAAACCTTGTAATGGAAGAACTTGTCAACAAGATACACGACAACACAAGTCGTAAAGGGTAGGTCATTGAGTTAGCCACCATAGTAACAACGAACCTCATATAACAACACCTCATTCAACTGTCAAGGGTCCATACTATGGTTCAGGCATTCATGGATACATTGTCAAAATATATGCATACTCTCGATCACTACATAGCTATGCATACGACTACCATAGAATAGCTTGCATACCTTAGACTCATATCTTTGTATGATTAGATGGAAATTTGGACAATATACTTTCGAGACAAGTCCATAAAAAGACAAAATAGAAAATTCAAAATTGCTATTACCTATACCCTATTTTTTCTTTTCTAAACTACCTTCATTTTTGTCCTTACTATGTACACATTTCATCAAGTAGAGGGAAGATGAACAATTTTGTAGCAGTTTCTTTAAGGGAATACAAAGAGTCACAAGGGAGTTAGGAAAAAATAATATAAATATAAAAAGAGACCCCTTTTGAAAGGGCTTTTCAAGCATTGTATAAACTCAAGAACTAATTCAAGGACATATACCATGTTGATGAATATTGAGAAGCCCTCAGGGCCAGTTTTCGAAAGAGATAAGAACTTTTGTGTGTGGTTGTTTTACTATGAACTATTTCAAGTGGAATGTATTATGATCACATGGACTATAAGGACAATTTTTTCTTATAGACTAATCTAATGCATTCAATGTCATTTTGTAGTATTGATATTCTTTCTTATATTTATAAGTCCCGAGCTCATGAGTTGTTATGTATGTAGAAATATAATTTGGAATTTTCTAGTTATGTATGTATGCATGCGTTTCTAACTTTGCACCTTATTTCAACTATATGGGTGAGGTTTTTGGCAGAGTTTAGTTTCATTACAACTGATTTTGGTTACTTCAGTTTGTTCTTGGATAGGATAGATTAGAAGTAGATTAGATTTATTTTTATACATAGTATTTATCTACATCTTTACATTGCATAACCATCCATCTTCACCCTCATAACCAACAATGGTAGCTGGGCCAAATTTTGGATGGGTCTCCTAAACCAAACGATGCATAGTCTAATTGGGACCATGCATCAGGGAGAACCCCTTACTGTTGCAAGGCGATTTCATCCCCTTCAACAAAATTGGTGCTAGAAGGAGGGAATTACTTGTATGGCTTACATAAACGCTTTTCATAATCATGGTTAGTTCATTGAAAACAACCCTGTTTCAAATCTTTTCCCACATAGCAATACTAAACAAGAGACTACCTTTGAAGATACAAACCCTATGTTTGAAAGTTCCTCTAATATTCCTGAAACGCATACAGAAACTTGGTTTCACATGCCACAAGAAGAGTTCATTGAAACTCTCCATATCACCCACGCTTACACTAAATTACTTGGTCAACTACCAAAAAATTTAGAGCTCCCAAGGAGGAAAGATACACATGTAAGACAACTAGATAATCACCCAAATATTCTTATTGATTCCATAGAAGATATCATTTAAACTGTGTTACAAGAAGTACCAGTACCCTTGAGCCAATTCCCCCCTACCCCTTCTGAATTTGAACATAACCTTGACGGTGAAAACCATGAAATAATTTTTGAACAAATCATGGGTGAACTTAAAGAGCGAAGGGCTATGATCCCACCTTGGATGTCTGAAGGTGATTTAAATTCATGAAATGCCTAGAAAATATGACAAGCTCCTTCCCAAGTTTGATTCAGACAGACCTAGATAAATAAAGGATCACATACACAATTTATTTTTAACCACTCACCTTTAAATGTCCAACATGAAGATGTGGTCTGTAGGCTGTCTCCTTACACCTTCTCTGGAAGATAATCTACTTGGTATTTTAGTCTGCCACCTAGTTCCATAACTAGTTGGGAAGACTTTGAGAAGGTATGTTGGATAGTTGGTTTTCATTGATGTCAACCCTTGGAGAAGTCCGAAATTCCTAGAGGTGTGGTCATGAAGCCCGAAGTTTTTTGAGGAAAAAGAGGATGACAGACAATGAAAATGCATGCAACACACTCATGATGGATAGTCCTCATCATACCATTTCCAATGGTAGTTGGTACGCCATGTAGTTCCTCATGGTTGAGGAGCTATTTCCTCATGAAGTTGAAATCCCTAAAGAATGGTTAAGAAGCCCCTAAATGGTTACAACAAGAAGCTACAAGTCATTAATTAAAGGGTAAAGTAGTTAAAATAAGAAAGTGTAGGTTGACCCTTATGTTAAGGAAATAAGTCACTTGGAAAAGTATAAATACATCTCAAGAAGCCTCTCATTAATATATTCACATACACAACTTTATTGAATATATTATATGTGAGCACACTTGATCTATTTGGAAAATCTAAGGTAGTGAGTCTGAGGCAGGGAAGGAAGTGTGAAGGAAAAAGTTTCAAGATTGCAGGTGTGAGGGATTTGCAGTGAAACCCTAATTTGGCTGACCCCCACAGGTCAGACCTAGGGTGTCATGTGAAGCACCCCTGTGGGTTGATTAGTGCCTATCTCGCAAGGCACCGCGTGACACTCATATTTATCCCATGAGGCTAATAAAGATATGAGGGAGAATGCTTGTACTAGGTTGCTGATGCCTAGGAAGGTATGGTGTGAGATGTGATGCAACCTGGTTCTACAAAATGAAAAAGGTATGTTATTCTATGTGTTTTGAGGCTTGCATCTTGGAAATTTTGGCACATGCTTGAGGCATGTCTTTGTGAGTTTTGGTATATGCCTTGAGGCACATCTTGGATACTTGGCATATGGTTTTCTATATAGTATATGCTTGAGGCATACCTTGGATGCATTGGAATATATATTTGGCACATGGTTTATGGCTTATGGTTGAGGCATATCATGAAGGATATGGAACATGTTTGAGGTACATATTCTGGTACTTGGTCGAGGCATATCAATGTTATGATACTTTCTCTTGGCATATCTTATGGTACATGGTGTATGGAATGATTGAGGCATATAATGAGTGATATGGTATATGGTTGAGTCACATCACACGGTTGATATGGTACATATCTTGGTACATGGTTTATGCATGATATGGTACAGGTTTTGGTGCATGGTTGATACATGATATGGTACAGGTTTTGGTACATGGTTGATGCATGATATGGTACATGGTTGATACATGATATGGTACAAGTTTTGGTACATGGTTGATGCATGATATGGGATAGGTTTTGGTACATGGTTGATGGATGTTATGGTATAAGTTTTGGCACATGGTTATGGATATAGAACATGATTGCATTGATATCACACACATGGTTTGATGCACATCTTGGTGATGGTATTGGTGTATGATTTGGTCTTGATGTTTATGATGAGATATCAGAGATAGTAATAATGAAAATGGAAGTGATAGTGGAAAAGATAGTGCAAAGACAATGATAGGTTGATGTATCAATGATAGTGGCAGTGACAGTATCAGTGGTAGTGTCAGGTTGAGTCTACACTTATATTTCAGGGTGGTAGGACGGGGCAAGGAAAGGGGGTTGTAGGATCCTTCCGGTTGGTGCCGTAGAACATGGGGAGATGGATCTTCCTTGAGTCTGGAGCTTGTAAATCAGGGGGTCGTAGCTTCCTTCTATTTGGATCCAGAGAACACAGGGAGTTGGAGCTTCCTTTAGGTTGGAGCCTCCTTCCAGTGGTAGCTGAAGAACTCAAGGAGTTGTATATTTCTTCAAGTTGGAGCCTACAAAAATAGGGGGTTGGAGCCTCCTTCCAGTTGGTGCTGGAGAATTTGGATGTTGGTGTTTCCTATTCATGTAATCTTTGATATATAAGAAATAATTTTGTGGTTTTCTCCCATTTGGGTTTCCACGTAAAACCCTGGTGTACTGTGTATCTATGGTTATGATGCGATGCATTGTTTATGATTATATGTTTATGACATATATTGAATGCAATCGCAAGTGAATGGAATTATTTATAAACTTGATGATTACATGTTCTGATTAAAAGTGGTAAAAAGTGCTCAATACTGATTTAGCCCCCCCTCTTAGTATTGCAACAAGGCCTTTATCGGAAAATTTGGTGAACGAAAGACAACCACATCCTTATATAATGAGTTAGGAGCGATTAAAATGGAAAAAAGGGAAAAAGGGAAAAAGTGAAGGATTTCAATCAGTGATTCCTCATAGTCCTAAATAAATTCACCGTTGAGACAACTCCTTCACAATCCTTAGCCATCGAATATTACAGTAAAGCTCTTGTTCCTTCTATAGGCATGTTTGTCAAGTGAGCTGGTAGAGACACTTTGGACCTAAATTTCAATGAAGCCAAAACTATAGAAAGGGAGTTATCCTCATATGAAAATCACAAACTTCTGAAGAAATCAGCTCATCTAGAAAGAAACCTTTACTGCTTACAAATCCAACCAAAAAGGAGCACAATGATATTGACAATGTGGTGAATTTAGTCAAGAAATTGTCGAATGAAGTTGTTTATCTCAAGAAGAATCCCAGTGAAGGACCTTCGAGGCCTAGAACTTTCTATCCATTCTTTAAGAGAAATGACAATTCACCTAGACCACCCGAAGCTCCAAAAATTTCATTAAATCTGGACAACTTCGACAAGGATAAATGTTTCTCCTATCATCAACAAAATCATTCTAAAAAAACGTGTCCCCAATGGGTAAATTCCATGACCTTGGTTATCAATCAATTGTTAGATAAAAAAAGTATCAATGAGGAACAACAAAGTGACATGGTAAGTGACGATACCACTGAGGAAGCTCCCCCATAAGTTGCTATGTTCCCATGGGATTGATGTATATACTTAGACGATGAGAAAATAGAGGAAATATTTGTAGAAGATACACCAATAGTTAAGGCTGCCCCTAGAGATTATAATTTACACAACGAAGGTTCATTTCCCAACACCTCCTCTTCCCAAGATGCTAACATTCCTCTTAGGAAGATTATCCCTCCTATTCCTATTCCGAAACCAAGTATCCCAACCGAGATAAAAGACAAAAATAAATCTGATTTAACTGTTCCGGCTAACACCATCAAACAAATACATTCAACCCAATTGGAAACAATGCCGAATCCAACAACAAGACTTACGATTCAAAATCAAAACCAACAGTGACCAAAATAAATATGCATGATTTAGATTACAACATTATAGAAGATATGAAAAAGACAAAAACTAATATTTCCATGTTTGATATCTACTCACTACCACAACAACGTGATCTCCTCCATGATGATTTTAAATCTGATAACTCTTAGAAAAGGATCATTGCTGCTACTGACAACATTTCTATGACAACTGAAGCAAAAGAAGTACAGAAGTTAGAAGTCAAGGATGCCATAAATGAAACAAGCATAGGTGCACACTCGAAATATTAGGTACCTCCCTTCCTAGTTACATATGAAATTTTCAATTTCAATGTACACAATTTCTTAGCTGACTCTGGTCCCTCATTAAACTTCATACCCTATGAAGTCTGTCAAAAGATAAATTCTCTTCCATAGTTAACCAAAACAAGAATCATACAATTGGATAGGATGGATGTCAAAGTGAAAGGAGAACTTAAATATGTATTTGTTAGATTTGAATATGATCCTAGAATACATCAATTTATTGACATTATTGTGGTTGACATACCTAAAAGTTATGGTTTCTGTTAAGCAGAGATTGGTCGACTAAAATTCAAGGATATTTTTCCATTGACTGGTCCCATCTATGGCTTCCTTATAAAGGTAAGCTGAACCAGACCCGTGTGAACTCCGAAGCACACAATAATTGAGTTATAAGGTAAAAACGAACCCATTAGCTTTGTTCACACTATTTTGGGAAATTATTTTTTAGAGACTGATCATGGATGTTATGAAGAAAAGCCATTCGAAACACATAAAGACACCCAATCTAAGCTCCTTCCATCCGATTAGACTGATGATAATGCCTGTATAGTATTAAAATAATTAGGTTATTGTATTATTTATCCACCTGTATATACTGACATTTGGACAATGGTTTTTGGTGGCTCCAAATACCAACACAAAGCCGGATTAGGATGCATCCTCATCAATCCACACCAACAAAAAATGCTCATATCTTTCTGATTGGAATTTGAATGCACCAATAACACCGTGGAATATGAATCCTTGGTCCAAGTTTTGAAGAAATCCATTGACCTTAAGGTAAAATGCCTATGGGTGTTTGGTGATTCAGAAATAATAGTCAGATAGGTAAGAAACTCCATTAACTGCCTCTCCACATTTAAAAGGTTACCAACAATAGGTATGATATTTACTTTATTCTTTCGAAGATTTTAAAATTGAGTCAATACCTCGCTTCCAGAACGCTATTACAGGAATTTTGGCAAATGCAGCCTCTAAATATGCACCTCTTAATGATGGTTTTTTGGTTGAAATAATTTTCAGGCCTTCAATACCAGATAACATCACAAAATGGTGAGTATTCAATAATGATACTCTAATTATCAATTTCCTCACTAGCTCAGATGTCTTCCAAGATTTTGTAATCGAGGATGAATCCCATCAACAAGACCTTTAGAATTATCGAGATCAAGCAGGAAAAGTGAAATAAATTGCATCCCAAAGAATGTGTTGACACTTGATAAGCTATTTGATTTACATACTAAGTTCAGAAGGCCCTCAAATCCAAAGACCAAAAATACAACCATGATGGATTTCTTGGTGAACTTAGGAACACCCGAACAACCCAAGTAAATCAATTTGGGCACCTACTGTTTGGAGACAAAGAAGCATACATTTACACAATTGTTCAAGAGGTATCGTGATATATTTTATTTGACATATGAAGATATAAAGACTTATGACACCCACATAATTCAACATGTCATCCCAACAAGGAAGTCGTCAAGCCATTCTAGCAAAATTTGAAGAAAATAAATTCAACTCTCAAGCAGCTTATCCAAAAGGAATTAAAGAAGTTGTTAGATTCCTTTATAATCTTCGAGGTCTTCCATTTAACCTGGGTGTTGAATATGGTGTCTGTTAGAAATAATTCGAGAGAGATAAGAATATGCATAGATTTCCATAATTTTAATCGTGCTTCCGACAAGGATAACTACCCAGTTACCCCTATGGAACAAATTCTACAATTTTTTTCCAGATCTGAAATGTTTTCTCTATTAGACGGATTCTCAGGATACAACCAGGTTCTCATTGTAGAACTTGACTGACTAAAGACCACTTTCAGAACAAAGTGGGGGACATATGCATACCACAAAATTCCCTTCAACCTAATAAATTTTGGAGCTACATTTAAAAGGGAAATGTAGATTTCTTTTAAAGGTTTGATCGGTCAAAGCGTAGTGATCTATGTGGATGATGTCACAATCTATTCCAAATAGAGAGAAGATCACCCAAAACACCCGAAACAAATATTTGAATGATGCATAAAGTACAATATCTCATTGAATCCCAAGAAGACCTTTTTTGTTGTTTCAGAGGGTATTTTATTAGGGCATGTGATTTCCAAGGATGGAATTTCGACAGATCCAAAAAGAACAAAATCTATTATGCAAATCCCTCCACCACATAGCAAGAGGTCAATGCAGTCCTTTTTCGACAAGATTAACTTTGTAAGGAGATTCGTTCCATAAAATCACTAAACCACTTCAACAAACTATTAATAAAGACATTCAATTCAAATGTACACCCGTTGAAAAGGAAGCCTTTGAAAACATCAAAGCTGCTATAACTGCTGCACCATCTCTATGAAGTCCATATTTCACCAAGGAATTTTTTTTGTACACCTTCGCATTTGATCATTCCCTTGAAACAATGCTCACACAGAAAGATGAGCAAGGGAATTAATGCCCCATCACATTCATGACCACTGGCTTACAAGGCACTAAACTAAACTACCCACATGTGGATAAGAAAGCCTTTGCAGTCCACAAAGAAATTAAACAATTTAGACCTTATATTTTGAAGAACCACACTAAAATGATCGTCCCTTACCCGGAGGTCATATCTCTCTTTGTTTAAAGAGAGTTGGGAGAGAGATGAGGTAACTGGATGGCATCCCTACAATAATATGACTTGGAATTTAAACCAACCAACATCATCAAGGGTCAAGGCCTTTGCAAATTGGTGACACAATACATGGATGAATAAAATAAAGAAGAGAATGGATGGTAAGAGGAGCCAAATATGTACACACAATAGGTTCCTTACATTCTAGTTGTTGAAGACTCATATTATAATGACCTCAAGTATTATCTTTAGCTAGTTGTCAGATACCCACTACCTAAATCGGATTTTTCTGATCTTCTGCTAGACTAGGACCCCTAATTATCCATGGAGGCCCAGCATAAGCTGGCTCTTTCTCTCTCTTTCTCCGTTCCCATGTGATCGCGGGTCATGTTCACGGTTCAATTTGAACGCAGTGCCTATTTGTATTTCTCGCCTTGGCGCTATAGTAATGTCTAAATGTTTGACTCTGCACCCGCCGAACCCCGACAGGGCTAGCGACTG
>SNQJ01S0058703.1:80100-92141 GCA_010110895.2 Picea sitchensis | reverse complement strand
TCATTGACCTTTTCCTCAAGGTCCATTTACATCACATATTCACATTTATGAGTTTTCCATAGTTCTTGGCCAGTCCAGTTATTTTTACAAACTGGGGGAAACATGGTGTTACACTGGTGCATGGCATCTTGTTCTGAAAACTATGATGGAGTACTACTTTGATGTCTTGAAAAACAAGATGCTGATAGAGTCCTTAAGGATATGTATGATGGGCCGACAAGAGGCCATTTTTCAGGAGATACTTACAAGATATTGAGAGTCGGATACTATTGGCCTACACTATTCAAGGATGCTCATGCGCTTTCACGAAGCTACCAATCATGCCAAAAATATGCGGGAAGAGAGTATACATCTGTTATTCCACTCCAGACTGTTGATGTTGAAGAACCCTTCGAACAATGGGGGTTGGAAATCATTGGTGAGATCAATCCTCATTATTCCAAACAACAAAGGTATATATTAACCACTATAGAATATTTTACACGTTGGACCGAAGCAATACCATTAACCAAGGTGAATGATGAAATGGTAATGAATTTCCTTGAACAACACATTATCACCAGGTTTGGGATGCCTAAATATCTTGTGTTTGATAATGAAAAATACTTTTCAGCATCAAAATTGTCTGATTTTTCTTTGGAAAAGGGGATTACTTTGAAATACATAGCCAACAATTATCCTCAGGGAAATGGTTTAGCTGAATCCATAAAAAGGAATCTGATTTGAATCCTTAAGCGAATTGTAGTTGATCACTAAAGGATCTGGCATAACACTCTACCCAATTCCCTTTGGGCTGATCGTGTCACACCTAAGGCCTCTATAGGGACTTCCCCATACTTTTTGGTCTATGGGAAAGAAGCTACTTTACCTTCAAATATCTACCTTCCTTCCCTACAACTCACCCAACATTCTCACGGGAGAGAATGTCCCATCATCGAATGATGTATTGATACTTTTCTAAACCTAGAAGAAAATCACGCGAAGGAAAAAAAAGTTTGAAACTCATCAACAAACTTTTAAGCGCTGGTTTGATAAGAAATATATCAGTGAGAAAGATTTCCAAGTTGGAGATTTTGGTCTCAAATGGGACAAGTTGCATGAGGATAAAGGTAAACATTCAAAATTCCAACATTTGTGGTTTGGACCTTTCATGGCCAAAGAGAAAATTGGACAAGAAACTTACTGGTTACAAAATATTGAAGAGGAAGTTGATCCCCTCCCAGTAAATGGACAAATATTGAAACATTACATCAACTAGCCTCAGTGGCATATCCCTCTTTGTATATGAATAAAGAGTTTTTTTTGCCTTTCTTTCCTGACCAATTTTACATAGATTTCTGTTTTTTTTTAGATTCGGTGTTTTGTGGTTTGTTTGATTTTCAGGATTTATTTTTCTCTCTTGAAAACTAGCACTCTGAATTTCTCAAATCCTTGATAGCTTGGTCTTGGAAATGCCTTTAAAAGTGTAACGCATTGGGTGTCAATAACATAATAATCCTGTGACCTAGCTTCCAAACACAATCCATCCCTAATTGTGTAGCTTTGTTGTGCATCCCTTTAAGTCAGTTCTAGTAGCGAAACTTAACTCATCAATATACGAGCATTGTGTATTTAAATGCGATGAAGTGAGGAACCAAATGGAACGACCTAAGAAAAAAATTGAATATTGTTTGGACTAAGAAGAAATGGTTTGGGAAGAGACGTTTGTAGTACTCCAGAGGATGTTACTCAGGGATTTCTCTCACCTATAATCAAGTTGGAAAATATCACCATCACAAGTGTCATCCCTAGTGCGTTTAAAGAAAAACTAGAATCCCCCCATCCACCTCTCTCTAAGAATAAGAGAATCAAATTTCAAAAGGTAAAGGATTTGGGAAAGGCATTCCAGATCATGTGGGACATGCAAGTATCTCCGATGGGGCTATGGATTCTCGCTGACAGTGGAGCAAGGATTGTGACACCAAGGTGACTCCATCGGGGCGATGGACTCTTGCTGGTAGCGAAGCAACACTAGAGAAATGCACAACAACTTGTATTTTCATCATTCCCGATGTCTCGTTTCCTTTAGTACTCCTCATGCCTCCCCTAAGTGATTTCCATATGACTAAGTATGCGTGAAGAGTAAATATATTTTGAGACATGGTCCTAAATTCCCCTTTGTATCCTACAAATGTTGTCTCCTCAAAATCAACATTCCGAAAAGAGCTATGGGACATGTTATTTCTCTCTTGAGTTAAGTATGACAACACTCCCCCCTTTCCAAAGATCACTGTTTAGATCCCACTTTACAAAGATTCATGGATTCGCCTAGTGTGTCACCATTTGTTGTGCCAAGAACCAACAACCCTCCATTTTCTCATAATTTACTTGCAAAACCCCCTCCAAGAAAATTGAGCCCCTTCATTTTTGCCTTTGAAAACTATTCAACTTGTATCTTCTTGATGGATTATTATTCCCACTCTAACATGCTCTTCAAGCTTCATACTATGGCTAAGTCTTGAGCTTTCAAATTTAAGCACTTGAGAAAGTTTTAAGTCAAATATTAGATTTTAGGCGAGTTAATGTAAACTATTTTGATGTACATTTAAGGATTTACCACAAACTCCTCTGATACATTGGAGGAGTTCCTTCCAACTGCGTCGATAAGCATCGAACAAATTCTCGCTTTTTCTTCAGAAAAGGTTTTTCCATCGCTTGAATTCATATTTAATCCTTCGATTACATCATAGGATTTTGTATTAACTTCTTCAATTTCATCGAAGGAGTCTCTATATTCTCTTCCGATAATGTATCAATGCTCTTCATGCCAAGTCTTATGATGTGCATCAGAGACTTTCTCACGAAGTCCTTCAATGCATATTGGAGGAATTCACAACAACTTCATCGATAATTCCCAACGTCACTTCACACATTTAATGCGTCCAAACACTATAAAAAATGTCCCTCCTCCCCCATATCTTCACCTTCGTTCACCGAGAGACTAAAATCAAGGAACCGAGTGTTTTTTCCATCGAGTTTCCAAAGGAACGAAGGGTACCAAACACAACCACCCACGACCCTCCGTGTGTGACAAATCTCTAGGTTAGCCCTAAAATTTCATATGCCTTTTGTTCACTTAGTTATACTGTTAGGGTTAGGGTTTCTCTTTGTTTTGATTTTGTTTAAATTTTGTCCCCTTTATCAGAACTGGGATCCCATTCTCTTTGAACCATAGGCTCACACATTTTCCTGTCATGCAGGTCACCTCACCCTTGAAATATTATCCCTTGACGACCCTCTTATCCTACTCACACGATGACCTTACACTCTTCTCTGGGCTACCATAAATAAGTGAACCACTCTTGACTCCTCGCCAAACCATAGGGCTACCACCCCTCTTATCTCTAAACACCACTTAGTCATGAATTGTGAAGCCCTGACCCAGATATTTTTCTCCATTGCTAATATGCATGGCCTTACAAACTGGCAAAGAAGCCATCGATCAAGATCCATGATGGAGAATAAGCTAAGGACCTATCCTTTGGAGAATAATAAACTTAATCCCTTGCAGGATTAACCATTCTTTTAGTCGAGTTCGAGGAATTTCTTGGTAAACTGACAACCTTCACACCAAAGCCTCTGATCCATTTGGAGCTGTTAACACTAACTTCCCCGGTTTCAAGAAGAGGAATTAACGTGAACCACCCCGATAGCAATTGACACATTTAGCACAAAATCCTCCGATATTCATTGCAGGAGTTGACACAAACACCACCAATATCTGCACTTACAAGCTTACCTCCACCTGAATTTTGTCGAGTATTCAAAGCATTTTCCATGAAATTATTCGATGTATTCGAAACATTAAGAATGAGTTCCTTCGATGTACATCGAAGGATTTAATATTAACTCCTTCGATGCACTTAAGGGCCCATAAAAAACCATTCCACCAACTCTCCCGATGTTCACCGAAAGATTTTTCACTAACTTTTCCGATTTACATACCTAATCATCGACGCATTCAAAACTAACCCCACTGATAGTCATCCGAAAAGTTCATAAGATCTGCTATGATTTTCACCTTTTGAACTTCTTTTAATCCAATTTCTATAGATCTCACCAAAGTGCTCACCATACCTGCTATTATAATTTCATCATCGGATGACGATATTCCATCCAACATCAGCTCAAGAAAATCCATGGGTATTTGAAGATACTTAGACATATTAATTTTATGTATCAATTATGTTTTTCTTTGTACCGATCTCATCCTTACCTTGCAGATCCAGACATGTCTCTGAGGAAGAAAACAACTAGTAAAGCGCCTGCCACCGAGGCCTGCGGAAGTGGTTGACAGATTGAAGATGAACCAGACACTCCAGGGGCCATGTACAATGATACCTATGGATTCCTGGATAAGGGAGAAGAGGTTCTCATATGGGGGGATGTATATCAGATGTTCAAAAAACAAAATTTCATCACTAATGATGAAGACCAGGATGAACTAAATAAATTCAAGAATATTAGAAAGTCTAGGACATTTAGAGTAGCAGCCCATGCTGCTATGTTCCCTTGCACCGACACTATCACTTGGATACTGAAACACGTGGATTTGGAAAACAGGTATGTTTGTAATGCCATGGGACAACCCATAACGTCATTCTAACCCATGGATCTAGCCAAATGTTATCATATGGGAAAAGGAACCAAGAAGATAGACATCAAACTTCTTGGGGGGTTCGAGCATACAACCAAGGATCTATGCCGCACCTGGTAGAAACTAGAAAAAGTGTTCAAACTCAGACACAATGGAAGAAATCCCACGTCTTCTCTCAGAAGACCTTATCAATACATGGTGGCCATGTTATACAGGCTATATGGGGATCAAGATGCCTCCAATTTTTCCCTATCACACATTCTGTTATAACCCTCTGTTTCATAGGATCACCTGGTGATTAAAATCTCTTCTTCTAGTTGTATTGTATTGTAAATAATATTTTATTTTGCAAATGATTTACAAAGAGAAAAGAAAAAGAAAAGAAAATAAAAGAAAAGAAAAAGAAAAAGAAAATAAAAGAAAAGAAAAGAAAAAGAAAGAAGGAAAGAATAAAAAATCAAAAAAATCAAAAGAGGGTATAACAATAGAAAAAAAGAGAAAAAGATAAAACCCCATGAAATAATCTTGGTTTAATTCATACCATCTAACCATGATCAAACCCTTTAAATTTATGTTGATAGGTTAGTGAATAAATTTGGCCAAACAATATAATCTTGTCCAAATTAGATAGGTTAGTGAATAAATTTGGCCAAACAGTCTAATCTTGACCAAATTAGATAGGTTAGTGAATAAATTTGGCCAAACAGTCTAATCTTGGCCAAATGTATTAGGTTAGAGCAATTATTAATCCAACAGCCTAAGATGGATTAATGTGTTAGTTGATTAGGCTAGGAGTTATATTAGTTTGGTTTCATTTCAATAAGATTTGCAAAAAGATTGATTAAATGCCTTTTATTTGAGTTAACTTCATGTTCTTTTTGACCCCTTGGTGAAAAAATAAAGAAAGGGGAGCTAGCGCTACCCACAAAATGTTTTTATCCTAAGTGCTATCGGGATTTGACCTTTTGTCATGTTGCGACTAAATGGCGCACACTATTCAACAACTGATCCATCGATGCCTAGATCAACGATCGATAGTGATTTTCGGACCCCCTGTCCTTTCTGCCTTTAATAGTTGGGGGGGGGGTCCGGGAGAGTGGTTTTCCCAGTGTGGGGGCCCCGCAACGTGTCATCTCCATATCTTACCGGACCTCCCCACTCAATTCCTCTTACCACCTACCCCCCCCTCTGGGGAAACCGCCTAACCGCTCATCCAATACCGCCCACCTCACTCCGCCACCGTACCCCAATACCTTGTCACATGTCACACTCATCTACCCTATCACATGTCACACTCATCTACTCATTGGCCAATCAATGCCATTCCCCGTGACCGTTACTCGTCCAACTCACCACCCGCGCCGTAACGAACACCCCCCTACACTGTTTAACTCTGTTTCTTCGCCATTACCATACTGTTTACCATCCAGACATAGTCGATACAACACTGTTCCTAGTTTTCAAGCTAACCGCCACTAGGCACACCATTGACATGCGCCATTAAACTGGGTAATTACAGTCAATACCTTTTTCTCCTTCAAATCTTTGTTAGTTATGGTGCCCAAAACCAAATCTGTCGAAACGAAAGAAAACTCATTTCTTCCTCCTCCCATCGACCTAGACCACGCCCTCCTGGCTGATAAAGATTACCGAGTTGTAGATCCGAAGTGTGAATTCGATTTCTTTGAATTACACTTTTGGCTAAAGGACATTTTCTTAGATCAGAGTGACGATATCAGACTCTGGGAGTCCAATCTTCCATTATACATGTTTCCTCAGACCTATCATTTCCCAAAGTTCACCCTTAAATGTCAAGCCCACTACCTTCTCGACCAAAGGGACATCATGTATTCGCATGGTGAAACTGTATTCACCATTACCCTTGAATCAATAAACCATATGCTATAGATCCCCATAACCGATTCTTCCAACCCTTTCTCCATTGAAATCCTGAACGACCTCTATGAGAAACTTTCTTTCCCTTAAAGAGCCCAAATATTTGAAATCTTCCTACCAGAAGATGTGCAGTTGCCTAAGAAAAACCCTCCCTATCCATCTTCCATTTTCTTAGTCAGAGCCAACCAAATCATTTCCACCCTTTGTTTCCTGTTAGGATATTTTTCTGATGAATAGGTAGACGAACCCATCTTGGGTTTTCTGTCCATTTTCTCCACAGAAGAGAAATATACAACTTAGTTCAATTTCAGTCAATATTTGGCTGACAATATGTATGAAAAACTCTTCAAGTTCTCAACAGAGGGAATGTTCAAGTACTCCTCAGTGCTGGTGTACCTGTTCCTTTTCTTCCAAGCATACATATTCTCCTATGCTCTCCAGAAATTAGATCAGAATGAGAATCCTCAATCAGTGACTTCTTGGACATTACTAGCGAGGAATAATTCCTCTGAGTTTAGCTTCAAAAACTTCATTGATCAGTTTTACCATCCAGTGGTGTGCATGCTCGTCAGCAGAATGGAACCAAGGATAAATGAGGAGGTCTAGAGAATTATTCACCTATCAAACTTATCCAAAACAGGGGTCTGGTATCTTTACCAGAACCATACTGAGATCATAGTTTATGGGTGTGGATTGCCACCATACAAATTGCCAAAATACCTCCCTGTCATAATATTTGCATTGGAATACATCAGGCAGATGATAAAATTTGATGACATCCACTTTGTATCATTCAAGAAGAAGCAAAATCTCAGGATCAAGAGCCAAATTGGTTCTTTCATATGTAACAACAGAGCTATAGGAGAAGAGGCCAACAACCTTTTGAAAGAGATGGATTTTAGTCTAATATTCCCATTGAATTATGACCCCTTTGGAATTATATAAGAAATCAGGCTCAAACAAAATACTTCTCCTTATGCTCATGTGCCAAATCTTGAAATATAAAATTTTATGAACCATACAGTCTGGCAGGAAAATACTTTGCCGGAGATAGAAGAGAAGTCTTCGCCTACCAATATTTCACATACCATCACCCCTCAGGTGCAAACATAAAAAAGAGTCAGGAAAGAGGTTTCACCTTCAGTCACAGAGGTAACAACTATAGACTTCCAAGTCTATAGGAAGAGGAAAAAAACTAGCCACACACTAGATAGGCTTAAAGAAGGAGAAACACAATCCACTATAGTTATGGAGGCTCCACATTCCTCAAATTTATCAGGCAATCAACATATAGTTTCTACATCCTACTCCAAGAAGAAAGCATACACTACACTTTCAACTGAGTCCTCCCACTAGCCAACAGGATCCAATGTTTTTGACAAATAAAAAATGATCAAGCAGAGGAATGAACTTCTGAATAGCAGAACATATGCCTAGTTTTGGAAGCACACATCTACATCCCATCATAGATTAGTGTCTGCATTTGACACAGAGAAGGGGAGAATGCATATGGCATTCTTATAGGCACATGTCCCTCATCCCAAGGCAACTTTTGATTACAAGAAAACATCTTTTGAGTTTGATGTGAAAGAGGTTCATCCAGCAGACCAAATGGACATGCATAGGAAAATAGGGGAGATAATTTTCTCCACTCTAACAAACACTTCAATGACGACCTCAAAGTTGTAGGTATCTTTGAACAATTTCCAATCCCAACTGAAGCTAGAAAATATATCATCCTTGGCCAAAGATAATAAAATCAAATCCCTACATGAGTTGGTGCTGAAGATTGGTTATGACCCATCTAATGTCAAGGCAACTGAGGAACTATTGAAGAAGAAAAATAATTGAAGCTTCCAGTCACTGAAGATTCACAAGCAAAGGAAATGGATGAAAGTGAAGGCCACAAGGAGGAGATGCTGAAATTGATAATGGAACAGAATGAAAAGATAAAAGAGATGGAGGATGAGTTAGACAAGTTGGTTAAAGAGAAAGAATAGAATTTGCAGATGACTATTATGCCATTGGATGCAATTCCTCTCACAAGAGTTAGTACAACAACAACAACCACAACAATAGAGATTCCATCAACCATCCTAGTGAAAGTTCCAGATGCTTCTGAGAAGATGGTAAAGTCTATGGAGGACATGTCACAACAAGGGGAAGAAATCAGAAATTTGAAAGAAGAGGTAAAAAGACTCTAGGACTTGAAGTCCATGTTCCAGGTCAGCTATAACACAGAAATGAGTAAATCACAAAGACTCAGTCAAGAATTACATAAGCTGCAGAAGGAGACTGTCATGGCTAAAACATTATTTGAGGCAAAGGAAAACATCTGGATGGACATCAACAAGTTAATGCAAGAGATATGGCCATTCATACAAATTGTTTTTGAACAACATGAACTGGTATAGAAGGCCAGACAAGCAACTGAAAAGATAAGGGAAGAATTAGGGGAGAAGCCTATAGAGGCCACTGAGCTCATTAGGTTCCTAAACTCCAAGACCAAGCAGGAGTTAGAGGCATTGGAAATTGAAGACAGGATGGAGACCATCCTTGAAGTCAAGAAGGTATTGACCAAGAAAGGATTAATGCTTCAGCTAGAGGAGAAAGCTTAGATGATGGACATTGGAGTGCAGAGATTTTTCAGCAAGGTTGACACGCCACACAAGAAGGGACTCCCTGGACTAATAGTGATAAATGACAAGCTCATCACTTTGTCAGAATATAAGCATAAGATCAACATAGTGGCAAAGGATGGTTCTAAATTTGCAGGTATACAAGGAAGCATTACTGGCAAGGACTTATTAGAAACATTACATTTGGACCTGAGCATCCAACATGAGATAAAATATATTTTTATTACAAAGCCTACTTTTTCCAAGTACACTGAAATGGACGAAATATACATAATGTTACTCAAGGTTTCCATCCCTAGTCAAAAGAGATGGGAAGACCTGTGTTCTTTACTTGAGTAAACGTGATGTGGATTTCCGAGTAAGCATGAAGAATACAGTTAAGTCAAAGTGATGAATCATCAACTATTTCCCCCAGAATCAACACCAAGGATTCAAATAAATTAGCATCATTCCAATTATTTTGTAATTTGTAATCTGATTAGTTAGATTTTTTCTCCACAATATCCTGGTCATTAATGATAGGATCAGATGTAACTATTGTATAAATAATTCTCACTTCGAAGTATTGAGGGTTTATTTTTGCACCCAAGAAGATATTTGTGCAATCTTTTCAAAAGAATCGACCAGTAATAAAAAGGCTATTCATAGGATTCTTTCGTTTGATCGTCGATGATGTTTATATTTCTCTGTTAAATGTTTACTTTTCTCTGTGATCATTATGTTTTCAGTTTCTAATCATTAAAAGGAAGTTAATGAACATAATTTGTATCATACACTCTGTTTCTGGTCTTTTAGTGATCTACATGTTATTCATATGATATTAAGTAAAGAAATTCTTAACCGCTTCTTTGCTTGGTTGACTTTCTCACCTGTTTTGTGTTTTCCACCCCATTTAATTCCAATAGATCCAACGATCTCACTATCTCGCGCTGTGAAGGAAGCTCATAAAAACTATATCTGATTCTGATCTTTAATATAGACCCCATAGCCCAATGGAAGTTTAATGCTTTTCTTCAACCAACCTTTATAAACAAACAAATAAACTCAAACTATTTTAACTAGCCTAATATCTAAAACCCAAACAGATCTAAATCATACAGAGAGATCCCTCTCTGAAACTGGCAGGGCTAGATCCCAGTTTAAAAAGTGGTTTTGATAAGTTACCTCTGTCAATTTATTCTACCCTTGATAACCTTTGGGAATTACAGAGTGGTAACATAGTGGCGACCATACTGGGGAATCAAACAATTTTCCAACTTTTTGAATTGTCTCCCCTAGAAAAATTTATTTCTGAACAATCAAAGATCTAAATTTCAAGAGATAAATGTTCATAGGTTGTTGAAGTTTGTACATTTTAAATTAGATTTCTTAAATTTTAAATTTCTGGCTCCAAAACGAATTCACACTAGATCTCACCTTGATCTAGAACCTGTAACAATAGTAGATAATCCAAAGAAATTAATCAGAAAAATAAACACAATAGAATGTCAAGGGAGTAACAATACTCTTCATAGGGCCACTTCTCTTCCAGAGAAGCTAGTCACAATCTAGGACCTCGAGTTTGACCTACCTTTTGAACATAGCCTCTTCAGAACCAAATTAGATAGCTTTGTGAATGAAATAATACTAGATCAAACCATCCTCCAACCTAGAACCCCTGAAAGACTCTCTCCTGGAACAAACTTTGATCAATGGATCCTTTAAGAGTTTGAGAAACTACAAGATCTAGCATCAAATCTTGACCAAGCGTTGTATAAATCCCATTTCCAACAGTCTGTTGAGCTCTCTTCCCTTTCTATTGCTGCTGCTTCTGTCAATCCTCAAGTAACTCATTCCATACCTCCCAGTCCTGCTTCTTCCACATCTTCTATCACTTCTCCACCATTTGTACAGGTTGTCGTTCAACCTCCTCCACCAATCATGGCAACAATATATGCTCCCCTAGTGTTAGCTGCTCCCTTACATAACATGCCCCAGAACTATCAAACTAGGATTCCCCAGTTTGATGGCACTGGAACCCTTAATGAACAACATGTGGATACAATGAATGACTTTTTTGATTTATAGGAAGTTGATGAGGCAGATGTTCAAATGATACTCTTTGCACAAAGTTTAACTGGTGATGTCAAGAAATGGTTCAAAGCATTACCTATTGCTAGCATTGCTGATATTACTGTTTTTTATTGATCTTTTCTCAGTAGATGGGAGGTAAAGAAAAACCCTCTCCAAATTTTATCTGAATATGAAAATATCAGAAGAAACCAAGGGGAAACTACACATGACTATTTCACTCGTTTTAATAATATCTATAATGTAATTCCTGTTGATATCAAACCTCCTCAAGGCCTGGACTTGATCAAGTTGCCTGATGGATTTGATGTTGATATGTCCTACCAACTGAGAGAAATAAATTTTGCAACTCTGGAAGATAGGCAAAAGAGTGCTATAAGTGTTGAAGCAAATATGCTGGCTAGGAGAGAGAGATAAAGAACTGAAAGGAGAGTTACAATTAAAGAAGAACCTTCCACTTCTACTTCAGATGCCAAAATTGATTCTTTAGTTAGAACCATGGAGAGAATGATGGAAATACTATAAATAGGTGACATAAAACCACCTAGACAGAATCGACCTGGTCCTCAGATTTGAAATCCCAATTTCAGAATAAATCCTCCCTAGATCAGACAAAGAGAACCCAGAGACCAAAGGGAACAAAGAGGTCCTAATCAATAGATTAGGCCACCTCTTCAAGAAAACTATGATTATGAAGGGGAAGAGATAATTGAAGGATTATATGACATTCTGAGACGAACAAAGTTCGCTCACACAAGAATAATCCAAAATATCTGGAATATAACAAAGTAATCCATATA
>SNQJ01S0058703.1:65023-80090 GCA_010110895.2 Picea sitchensis | reverse complement strand
TGCTTATATACCCACGCAGGGGTGCCCTTTACCAATAGTCATGTCCTTTGAGACATGACCTTTCATTATTAATAATTATTATTTATTAACTATTATTATGTTATGAATATCTATTTATGTATATTTTATGTTCATAACACATTCACATAAATATTATGGGGGTTAATGACAATGATTCCATTTTTCTCACTCAGGAAGAACAATAAATTTTTCTCCTTTTAGATATTGAAGTAGATGAGGGAGATTCATAACAACAAGCCTTCGAAAATGCAATAATGGAAGTCCATAGACAATACAACTTAAGGAGTAAAAAGTCTAATGATAGCCCAACTAAGAAATCTTCTGAAACTAAGAAAACCTCCGATACTGTTCATATGAAAGCTCCTGAAAAGAAAAACTCAGAGGCTCCTACCAAAATATTGCCTGACTCCATACCAAGAACAAATCAAACTGAGGTTGCATCCACAAGTCAGCCTAGAACTACTGCACAAAAAAATGTGGCTGATAAATCAGATTTTTAGAGTCAAAGTAGAAGGCGTACCACATTCTTCCTGGAAAGTGAATTGGCCAAACTGAAAATACCTATTCCTCTGTCAGAAATGGTGAACAAAAATGCTTACAGTTCGCAAGTGATTAGATCCTTGAACATAGAACTAGGAGTAGGTACAGACACTGTCAACATTGATGATGATCAGCCAAAACTATTGTTTGGTCCTGAGGTTGAGGGATAAACTGACAATGGTTCTGTTCCTCCTTTTTACATCAGTTTAAATATTCATGATAAGACATTACACAATGCCATGCTAGATTTTGGCACTTCTCACAATCTTATGCCCAAAGCTGTGATGGAGAAATTAGGGCTTGATATTACCAGGCCTTACAAGGACTTATACTCCTTTGATTCAAGTAAAGTTAAATGCACAGGTCTGATCAAAGACTTGTGTATTACCTTGGCACAAATCCCAGCCAAAAGCATGGTAATGGATATTGTTGTTGCAGATATTCCTCCAAAATATGGCATGTTATTATCTTGATCATGGGGTACCAAGTTAAAGGGCACCTTACAACGAACATGTCTTATGCCACCATTCCTGTATTTGGTCAACATAGAAGATTGTACAAAGAGACTCTGATGAAATACATGGTCAGTAGTAAAGAGAAACCACACAACTATCCTTTATACTATGTTCATTCTGATCCAGACTCCTTCATTTTATATAATTATGGTGACATGGATAGTCAAATTGCACAATTGGAAGATTATGTGTATAACCCGGAGGAAAGTAAAGCAACCCATGAGGAAGATAAAATAGTGACAATACAAACTGATGAACAAACAAAACCTCTCTGGAGTTTATATTTTGATGGAACTGTCAATAAAGAAGGATCTGGAGCTGGGGTGTGGTTACATTAAGGTATCCAGAAAGCCATTCTTATAAAATAAATTTCCAGTGCACCAACAATATAGCTGAGTATGGAGCATTAATGCTCGGCCTAAAATTGTTGAAAAATATTGGTGCCAAAAGAATTTCAATAAGAGGTGATTCTGAACTTATCATTAAATAGATCAACGATGAGTATTCTACCAAACACCCAAGGTTGAGGGCCTATAGAAATGTTGTTTTGGATTTTTTACAATGTTTTACTGAATATGACTTGCAGGTGATTCCTAGAGGCCAAAACATCCTTGCAGATGGACTGGCTACTTCGAAAACCACTTGTAAAATACCTTTCCATCCAAATCGCTAATACACAGTAGAGTTGAAATCCATACCTACTATCCCAGACAATATCATGTACTAGCAAGTGTTTGGTAATGATGAACAGATTGATGATTTCCTACAATCCAAAAACAAATTTGAGTGTGCAAACATTGATGTAGATAGTGATAATGAAAGTGTAAATAAATTAGATTTATAAGAAACAAATGAAAAATATGAAAACTCTGATATTTTTCAATTGAAGAATAATATTTTACCTAGAGGGTTGGTTCCTTTAGAAGAATTGTTTGATTTCAATGATGTAGATAAAAAACCAAAAAGTGAACCTACTAGAAAAGATGTTGAGGAATATAATATAGGAACATATGAAAAAACAAAAATGATTAAATTATCCAAATCTTTACCTCCTGAGAAAAAACATAAATATATTAAACTGTTCAAAGAATTTGTAGATGTCTTTGCATGGATCTATGAAGATTTAAAATCTTATGACACTAGCATCATACAACATAAAATTCCCATACAAGAAAATCATAATCCCTTCAAACAAAAACTTAGAAGGATTAATCCAAAGTTAATGCCTCTAATAGAAAAAAGAAATAAAGAAAATGTAGGATGCTAAAATAATAGTTCCCTTGAGATTTTCAAAATGGGTTTCTAATCTAGTTCCTACCAGAAAGAAGAATGGAGAAATCAGACTCTGCATTGATTTTAGGAACCTCAACAAAGTCTCACTTAAAGACAACTATCCTTTGCCAAAAATGGATCATATCTTACAAAAGGTAGTTGGATCTAGCAGAATATCATTATTAGATGGTTTTTCTGGCTACAACCAAGTCCTTGTCCACCCCGATGACCAAGAGAAAACAACATTCACTAGACCTTGGGGCACTTTCATGTATGTGAAAATGCCCTTTGGTTTAATGAATTCTGGTGCCACATTTCAGAGAGCAATGAACATTGATTTTGTGGATGAACTTGGGATATTTATTGTCATATACTTGGATGATGTAATTGTCTATTCAAAAACATATGAAGAACATTTACAACACCTTAGGAATGTTTTTGAAAAGTGCAGAAAATTTGGAATCTCACTAAATCCCAAGAAAACTTTGTTTGTTTTAGAAGAGGGAAAACTAATGGGAAACATTATATCTAAAGATGGAATCAAAATAGACCCTAGCATGATTGAGGCCATCCAGAAGATAGACCATCCAAGAAACATTAAGGAATTGCAATCATTCATAGGGAAAATAAACTTTATGAGAAGATTTATCCCTAATTTAGCACAACTCCTCAGAAACATCACAAACATGCTTAAAAAAGATACAAAAATAAAATGGAACACAAAAGGTAAGCATTCCTTTGATCAAGTGAAACATGCATTGACACAGGCCCCTATACTAATTAGTTCTGATTATACCAAAGATTTCTACTTATTCTCTTTTTCTTCTGAACATACCATTGCAACAGTCCTTTTGCTGAAAAACAGTGAAGGCCATGAACAACCTATAACATTTTTCAACAAATCATTGAGAGATGCTGCATTGAACTAAAAGATCATGGAGAAACATGCTTTTGCCTTGGTAAAAGAAATTGAGGATTTCAAACTATACATTCTCCACTCACATATCATTGCTTATGTTCCTAATCCAGTGGTGAAAGATATTCTGACTCAAGATAACCTAGATGGTAGAAGAGGTAAATGGATTGTTGTGATCCTGGAGTATGATATAGAAATCAAACCAACCAAGATGATCAATGGTCAAGGGTTAGCCAAACTCATGGCTGAATCAAATTTTCATGCTTTAGATATAAACTTTCTATCTGCAGTTGATGAACATGGAGAGCAGGTGACTCCACATGTCAAGGAGGTGTTCTCAAAATTTCCATGGTACACAGACCTTATCTTTGTCTTACATCATTTACAAGCTCCTCCTGGTTTGACAAAAACTAAAGCTAGATTCTTAAAACTTAAAGCTTTTAAATATTGCATTCTGAATGGAAATCTTTACTGGAAAGATGCTGGAGGAATTTTACTGAATTGTTTATTGAAATATGAAGCTGACAAAGCTTTGCGGGAGTTCCATGAAGGAGACTGCGGGGGACATTTAAATTGGAAGGCTACTGCTAACAAAATTCTTAGAGGTGGTTTCTACTGGCCAACCTTGTTTGCAGATGTCCACAAAAAGGTAACCTCCTGTGACAAATGCCAGATCTTTGAAGGCAACAATAAATTTTTTCCTTTACCCTTGAAGCCTATTTCGGTTGAAGCTCCATTTCAACAATGGGGTTTGGATTTTATTGGAGAGATTCACCCACCTTCATCAGACCAGCACAAGTGGATCCTCACAAATACTGACTACTTCAATAAGTGGATTGAAGTTGTACCCTCCAAGCAAACCACTGATGCCGTGATTATAAAATTCTTGGAAACTAACATTCTCTCTCGATTTGGATGCCCCAAGAAGATTATCACTTATAATGCAACAACTTTTAGATAAAAAAAGATGATAGAATTTTGCAGTAAGTATCATATCACTTTAGGACACTCTACAACCTATTACCCTCATGGAAATGGATTGGCGGAGTCTTATAATAAGAGTTAGGTCAATATCATCAAGAAGATGCCGTAGGAAAATAACAAATCATGGCACAACAAGTTGGTACATGCACTTTGGGTAGACAAGATGACTACAAAGAGGTCAATTGGTATGTCTCCATATCAGTTGGTGTATGGAACAAATGTTGTTTTTCCCACCTCTTTGGGTGTTCCTGTTATGAAGCTATTACAAGAAGTACAAGTAGAACCTAACGACATCCAAAGAAGGATCAATCAAATGATACAACTGCAACAGTCCAGAGAGGTTTATAACGAGACTCAGGTGATTCAAGAGAGCATCAAGAAAATCTAGGACAGAATAACCAAGTATGATGATTTCAAATTGGGTGATATAGTACTGAAATGGGATTCAAGAAATGAAGACAAGGGAAAGCATGGAAAGTTCGACAATTTATGGAAAGGCCCATTCATAATCCATGCTTACATAGGAAACAATGCATTCTTAATAAAGGACATGGATGGAGCAAATATTCCAGGGGGACCTATCAATGGCAGAATGCTCAAACATTACGTTCAACCAGAATGAAGATATTTTCTCACTCATCTCATTGTACAAACCATTTTTTACTTTTATGTCATGTGTGGGTGTTTTTGATCAAGTGGTTGAAGCCCGAAGAGAAGGCCCTAAGCCACTGATCAGGATCACTAGATTTAAAATTAGAATAAATCAAATCAAGATGCAGGAAAACACTCGAGAAGAAGATTCACGGCAGCAGGTAGCTCATTCTTGGCACCTCACAAGGAGAGAACCGTCCCCAAGTGGAGCCACTGTTATAACCCTATGTTTCATAGGATCACCTAGTGATTAAACTCTCTTCTTCTACTTGTATTGAATTGTAAATAATATTTTATTCTGCAAATGATTTACAAAGAGAAAAGAAAAAGAAAAGAAAAGAAAAAGAAAAAGAAAAGAAAAGAAAAGAAAAGAAAAAGAAAAAGAAAAAGAAAAGAAAAGAAAAAGAAAAGAAAGAAAGAATAAAAAATATAAAAAATCAAAAGAGGGTATAAAAATAGAAAAAAGAGAAAAAGATAAAACCCCATGAAATAAACTTGGTTTGATTCATATTGTCTAACCATGATCAAACCATTTAAATTTATGTTGATAGGTTAGTGAATAAATTTGGCCAAACAATCTAATCTTGGTCAAATGTATTAGGTTAGAGTAATTATTAATCCAACAGCCTAAGCTGGATTAATGTGTTAGTTCATTAGGCTAATAGTTAGATTAGTTTGGTTTCATTTCAATAATATTTGCAAAAATATTGATTAAATGGCTTTTATTTGAGTTAATTTGATGTGTTTTTTGACCCCTTGGTGAAAAAATAAAGAAAGGGGAGCTAGCGCTACCCACAAAATGTTTTTATCCTAAGTGCCATCGAGTTTTGACCTTTTGTCATGTTGTGACTAAAGGGCACACACTTTTTAGTGATTGATCCATCGATGCCCAGATCAATGACCAACAATGATTTTTGGACCCCCCCGTCCTTTCTGCCTTTAATGGTGGGGGGTCCGGGAGAGCGGTGCTCCTAGTGCGGGTCCCCCACAACGTGTCAGCTGCATATCTTACCAGACCCCCCCACTCAATTCCACTTATCATCTACCCCCACCTCCAGGGAAACCACCTAACCACTCATCCAATACCGCCCACCTCACTCCGCCACCGTACCCCACTACCCTGTCACACGTCACACTCATCTACCCTGTCACATGCCACACTCATATACCCGTTGGCCAATGAATTCCATCCCCCGTGACCATTACTCGTCCAATTCACCACCCGTGTCGTATCAGACACCCCCCTACACTGTTTAACTCTGTTTCTTCACCATTACCATACTGTTCACCATCCAGACACAGTCGACACAACACCATTCCTAGTTTTCAAGCTGACCGCCACTAGGCACACTGGCGACAAGTGCCATTAAGCCGAGGAATTAAATTCAATACCTTTTTCGCCTTTAGATCTCTATTAATTATGGAGCCCAAAACCAAATCTGCCGAAACAAAAGAAAACCCGTTTCTTCCTCCTCCCATCGACCTGGACCATGCCCCCCTGGTTGATAAATATTACTGAGTTGCAGAGCCGAAGTGTGAATTCAATTTCTTCAAATTACACTTTTGGCTAAAGGACATTTTCTTAGATCAGAGTGACGAGATTAGACTCTGGGAGTCCAATCTTCCATTATGCATGTTTCCTCAGACCTATAATTTCCCAGAGTTCAACCTTAAATGTCAATCCCACTACCTTCTCGGCCAAAGGAACATCATGTCTTCGTCTATTCACGATTACCCCTGAATCAATAAACCAGATGCTACAAATCCCCATAACCGATTTTCCCAACCCTTTCTCCATTGAAATCCTGAATGACCTCTATAAAAAACTTTCTTTCCCTCAAAGAGCTCAAATATTTGAAATCTTCCTACCAGAAGACACGCAGTTTCCTAAGAAAGAACCTCCCTATCCATCTTCCATTTTCTCAATAAGAGCCAACCAAATTATTTCCACCCTTTGTTTCCTATTAGGATATTTTTCTAATGAATGGGTAGACAAACCCATCCTAGGTTTTCTGTCCATTTCTCCACAGAAGAGAAAGCTACAACTCGGTTCAATTTTAGTCAATATCTAGTTGACAATATGCATGAACAACTCTTCAATTTCTCAACAAAGGGAATGTTCAGGTACTCCCCAGTGTTGGTGTACCCGTTCCTTTTCTTCCAAGCAGACAAATTCTCTTGTGATCTCCAGAAATTGGATCAGAACATGAATCGTCAATTAGTGACTTCTCGGACATCACTAGTAAGGAATAATTCCTCCGAGTTCATCTTCAAACACTTCATTTATCAGTTTTACCATCCAGTGTGTGCATGATCGACAACAGAATGGAACCAAGGATAAATGAGGAGGTCTAGAGAATTCTTCACCTATCAGACTTAGCCAAAATAAGGGACTGGTATATTTACCAGAACCATACTGAGATCAAAGTTTATGGGTGTGAGTTTCCACCATACAAACTGCCAAAATACCTCCCTGTCAGAATCTTTGCATTGGAATACATCAGGTAGATTATAAAATCTGATGACATCCACTTTGTATCATTCAAGAAGAAGCGACAACTCAGGATCGAGAGCCAAATTGGTTCTTTCATATGTAACAACAGAGCTGCAGGAGAAGATGACAACAACCTTTTTAAAGAGATGGATTTTAGTCTAAGATTCCCATGGAATTATGACCCCTTTGGCATTATATCAGAAATCAGGCTCAAACATAAGACTTCTCGTTATCCTCATGTGCCAAAGCCTGAAATAGAAACGTTTATGAACCAGACAAATTGGCTGGAAAATAATTTGTTGGAGATAGAAGAGAAGCCTTCACCTGCCAACATTTCACATACCAACACCCCTCAGGTGAAAACAGAAAGAAGATCCAGTAAAGAGGTTTCACCTTCAGTCACAGAGGTAACAAATGAAGACTTCAAGTCTACAGGAAGATGACAAAAAATAGCCACACACTAGGCATGATTAGAGAAGGAGAAACACAATCCACTATAGTTATTGAGGGGCCACATTCCTCAATTTTCTTAGGTAGTCAACATATAGTGTCCACATCCTCCTCTAAGAATAAAGCAGACACTACACTGTCAGCTGAGTCCTCCCACGAGCCAACATGATCCAACATTTTTGAGAAATACAAAATGATCAAGAAAAAGAATGAAATTCTGAATAGCAACACATATGCCCAGTTTTGGAAGCAGACATCTACAACCCATCATAGATTACTGTCTTCATTTTACACAGAGAAGGGAAGAATGCATATGGCATTCTTATAGGTACAGGTCCCTCATCCCAAGGGAGCTTCTGATTACAAGAAAGTGTCTTTTGAGTTTGATGTGAAATAGATTCATCCAACAGACCAAATGGACATGCATGGGAAAACAAGGGAGATGATTTTCTCCACTCTAACAACACTTCACTGACGACCTCGAAGTTGCAGGTATCTTTGAACAATGTCCAATCCCAACTGAAGCTAGAAAATATACCATCCTTGGCCAAAGATAATCAAATCAAATCCCTAGAGGAGCTGGTGCTGAAGATTGGTTATGACCCATCTAATGTTGAGGCAGCCGAGGAACTATTGAAGAAGAAAAATGATGACATAACATCTCTGAGAAAATAATTTAAACTTCCAGCCACTGAAGATTCACAATCAAAGGAAATGGCTGAACTTGAAGGCCACAAGGAGGAGATGATGAAATTGATAATGGAATAGAATGCATAGATAAAATAGATGGAGTCTGAGTTAGACAAGTTGGTTAAAGAGAAAGAACATAACGTGTAGATGACTGTTATCCCACTGGATGTAGTTTCTCTCACAGGAGTTAGTACAACAAAAACAACCACAACAACAGAGATTCCATCAACCATCCCAATGTAAGTTCCAGATGCTTCTGAGAAGCTGGTAAAGTATATGGAGGAAATGTCATTGCAAGGGGAATAAATCAAAAAGTTGAAAGAAGAGGTAAAAATCCTCCAGGACCTGAAGTCCATGTTCCAGGCCAACTATAACACAGAAATGCAGAAATCACAAAGACTCAGTCAAGAATTACATAATCTATAGAAGGAGACTGTCATGGCTAAAACATTGTCTGAGGCCAAGGAAAACATCTGGATGGACATCAACAAGTCAATGGCATAGATATGGCCATTCATACAAATCATTTTTGAACAACATGAACTGGTATAGAAGGCCAGACAAGCAACTGAAAAGATAAGGGAATAATTAGGGGAGAAGCCTACAGAGGCCACTGAGCTCATCAGGTTCCTAAACTCCAAGACCAAGCAGGAGTTAGAGGCATTAGAAATTGAAGACATGATGGAGAACATCCTTGAGGTCAAGAAGGTCTTGAGCAAGAAATGATTAATGCTTCAGCTAGATGAGAAATCTTAGATGATGGACATTGGAGTGCTTTCAACAAGGTTGACACGCTACACAAGAAGGGACTCCCTGGACTACTAGTGATAAATGGAAAGCTCATCACTATGTTAGACTATAAGCAGAAGATCAACACAATGGCAAAGGATGGTTATAAATTTGCAGGGATACAAGGAAGCATTACTGGCAAGGCTTTCTTAGAAACATTACAGTTGGACCTGAGCATCCAACATGAGATAAAATATATTTTTATTACAAAGCCTACTTTTGCCAAGTACACTGAAATGGAAGAAATATACAAAAAGTTACTCAAGGTTTCCATCTCTAGTCCAAAGAGATGGGAAGACATGTGTTCTTTACTTGAGTAAAAGTGATGTGGATTTCCAAGTCAGCATGAAGAAGACAATCAATTCAAAGTGATGAATTATCAACTACTTCCCTTAGAATCAACACCAAAGATTTAAATAGATTAGTAACATTCATATTATTTTATAATTTGTAATCTAGTTAGTTAGATTTTTTTATCCACAATATCCTAGTCATTAATGACATAATCATATGTAACTATTGTATAAATACTTCTCACTTCGAAGTATTGAGGGTTGATTTTTGCACCCAAGGAGATATTTGTGTAATCTTTTCAAAAGGATCGACCAGTAATAAAAAGTCTATTCACAGGGTTCTTGCGTTTGATCGCTGGTGATGTTTATCTTTCTCTGTTAAATGTTTACTTTTCTCTGTGATCATTATGTTTCCAGTTTCTAATAATTAAAAGGAAGTTAATGAACATAATTTGTCTCGTACACTCTGTTTCTGGTATTTTAGTGATCTTAATGTTATTCATCTGATATTAAGTAAATAAATTCTTATTTGCTTCTTTGCTTGATTGAATTTCTCAGATGTTTTGTCTTTTCCACCCCATTTAATTCCAATAGATCCAACATTCTCACTACCTCGCCCTATGAAGGAAGCTCATAAAAATTGTATCTGATTCTGATCTTTAATACATACCCCATAGCCCAATGGAAGTTTAATTCTTTTCTTCAACCAACCTTTATAAACAAACAAACAAACAAACTCAAACTATTTTAACTAGCCTAATATCTAAAACCCAAACAAATCTAAATCATATAGAGAGATCCCTCTTTGAGACTGGCAGGGCTAGATCCTAGTTTCAAAAGTGGTTTTGATAAGTTACCTTTGTCAATTTATTCTACCCTTGACAACCTCTGGGAATTACAGAGTGCTAACACATTCCATTATTTTACCACTGCATGGATAAAGGATTTCCATTCAACTGGGATGACATTCTATCAACAAACCTAAAAGAGGCCATCATTGCAGTCATAAAATCCCAGCCCATGACCTTCCCTGATTTACATATGTCTTCATATCTCATGGACATAATGTGTGTAGCCCACCAGTACCCAAAGATGGGTTGGGCATGGAAACCAACTAACCCATACTTTCATATATATTTCCAAGTGATTTGGGAGCACAAGTACATGAATAAATACCAAAAGTTTTGCAATCACTTCTTAGATTTGCTGTATGAATTCATCTTTTGTACACCTTCTCCATGAATGATCCAGGATCTTTTCATCAAAGACATTACAAAAATTGCATTAAGAGTATGAATCAAAATTTATGTGCAACATTAATTAAAGAGGACATAATCATGGAGAAAAGTTGAGAAGAAGAGCAAGAACACAAGACATGATAATAGAGTTCATCCTAAGAATGGACTATGTCTCTGGGCCTTGCTTCAAAGTGGATAGGATTTCGGGGTCCTTCGGGAGTTTTGGATTTCGGGACTTCGGAGGATATGCGTGTAGAAAGAAAAAGGGGCGTTCAATGCCGAACATTGAATTCCCCCTAAGCCTACGTGTGAAATGAGGGCGAAGTTCCGCCGTTGGATTTAATGGTGGATGGATTTCCACCATATATGTGGGAGCACTAGGGAGCTATGGAACTCTGGGGTACCTAGGATGGTACGAATGAGACGAACCCATGTCGACACCACATGGCCCTTAACCAATAATACCTGAAGTAATTTGGGAGGGCGTAACTCCTAATCCAGAGCTCAGATTCAAGCATGGTAGTAGTTGTTGGAAAGTTCTTGATGGGAAAAAGAGAATGGAGATCCCAGAAAGAGGATTTGAGATAATTAAAGGAAACTGAAATTTTGATGCCCCATCCCTAAAAATGATACTTAGGGGTCGGGTGTGTTAAATTATTGGATTGCTTGTGCATTGGATTGATGATGGATGTAAAATTATTTAGCTTGATTACCTGCATGCCTTGCAATAATGGTGATGCATGATTAGTTTAGTAGCAAAATGTACTTGCACGCCTTAGTTTAAGTGGGCGCGTGATTGCTTCGTCATTATTCTTTTGCACCTTGAATTTAAATGTTAACTAATCTGGCGTCATGAATTTATTAGATATATCACTGATTTAGTGACTAGATTTCTCTTGTGCCTTTACTTAAGTTGACATGTGATTGTTCTAGAATTGTTTACTCTCGCGGGCAACGGATATTCAATTATTGACGTATGATTGATAACAATACTGATTATCCTTGCGCCATGATTAATTGATGAATATGATTCATTTATGGATCTAGTTGATGATTGGACTTGTTTGTTAGTGGGATGTAGACAGCTCCTTGTTCCTCATAAAAATCGCCAACCCTTAGACCTTAATGGTTAAAATCAATTGGAACCTGGGCTTGAGCGTTGCTTATGTGTCCTGGAGGTCCTAACCTTGTAGGGTAAGTCGAACGGGTAGTCGTTTTTTAATTCATTATCTGATTGTACGTGTTGTAAATCGTTTCAAGATGATTATGATGTGTTGATCTGCTATACTACTTATGTTTATGTGTTGCTATCCTTCATTGACACGTTGAATGCGTCGCTAGTGATTTCCATGATGAGTAGCTGGTACTGCTTTTACTTATTATGTTTTTGATTAGGCATTACTGTGATCATGTGTTGATGTTAATTTCTTAATGCAATTTTTTTTTTTACCTTTTGTGCTTCGATTTTTCTTAGGCGTAATGGAGGTCCATTACATATGGTATCAGAGCGGGTTCAACCCTGTGACTATGGATTGCCACACTTTCCACTGTATTTTACACTCAATTAATAACTTAGCGCTAATAAAATTTATTTTTTTAACCTGTCCATGCGGTAATCATGGTTAGAGGATGCCATGGAGGTTCACAACATGGTGCTTGGGGAGGAGGTGCGACACCTCCAGTAACACCCATGATAGATGGGTCCAACCCCCAAGGAGAAGAAAAAGTCATTGGGCATGAGAAGATTGATGTGAGAGATGTGGTTGGGTTGATGAGGTCCCGCCAGAGGATATCTGAGGCCTTGATTAACCATCTAGATAGAGATGAGGCCAGGGTGCCTGTACCTCCTGAGGGTCCACACTGCACCCCAACTGGTACTGGTAGTGTTCAATGAGAACTCGAGAAGGTCAAGTTTCTCAACTTCTTAGGTGACACGAACAGTGCGTTCGTCAAGGCATGGTTGGAGAACATGGAGATGTGCTTCAAACTTCACGACTACACCTCCAACATGAAGGTCTGCATGGAGGTATTTCAGCTGAAGGGGAGCGCTCTTCTATGGTGGAAGACATTCTCGCCACAACTAAACATGGCCGTCAAAGACATGTCACGGGAAATGTTCGAAGAGAGGTTCTGGGAGAGGTATTTGTTTGAGGAATTCATTGAGCGCCAAATCAATGAGTTCAATGCCTTATGACAAGGCGATTGTATTATGCCCGAGTATGAGGCATGTTCCATGAAGCTACTTAGGCATGCTCCACATTTGAACACCGAGAAGCTCAAGGTCAACAAGTTCGTGTTCGGCCTTAACGTCAACATTCATGCGAAAGTGAGGATACTAATTCCTCAGACGTTGCACGATGTTGTCCCGAAGGCCCTCATAGCTAAGGAAGAGCTGATCAATGGGGGTCAAGGAAGGATTCCTGCAAGACCAACTAGACGAATGACATCAGGTGCACAACGACATCATATACATGCCCGACGTACATCCAGGTATCAGGATACATCGTGGGGATCCATGTTTACAATGCCCCGACGATCGACTTCTCAGCGAGGAACTCCCTAAAGAGGACCACCATATCATCAACCATGTTGTCCGCAACAACAATTGTTTAGGCATTGTTCAAGACGATTTTAGCTACTTGGAAATGGCGTCGAGAGCCAAACTAAAGGTTGGAGGAAGGGTTACGGACTGTAGCCTCAACCTGGGATATTTTGTCATGAAGGCCAACCTCTAAGTCATGATCTTAGGATCCTATGACTTCGTGATTGATATGGATTGGTTGGAATCACTGGATGTGGTACTCAACTGTAAGAAGAAACAATTGAGTTTGACCGATGATGAGGGACAGAGACGGGTGATTGTAGGAAGAAACCATGGAGTTTCCCTAAGGTTCATTTCTTCCCTACAACTATGGAAGAGTATGTGCAAGGAATCTATATGAAATCCTAGCACTGAATGACAAGGGCATGGAAGAAGGATTAGAAAACCTTCTAGTAGTACGATATTTTGTGGATGTGTTCCCAAAAGAGTTACTAGGTTTTTCGCTCAAAGGAGAGATGGAATTTACCATCGAATTAAACCTGGAACTGAATCAATAGAAAGAACGTCATATCAGATGTCAATGCCTGAGTTACAGGAGTTGAAAATGCAACTAAAGGAGTTGTTGGACCTAGGGATTATACGTCCAAGTGTGTCACCTTGGGGTGCACCTATTATTTTCATACGAAAGAAGGATGGGTTGTGGAGACTCTGTATTGACTAGTGTCAATTGAACAAGGAAACGATCAAGAACCAATATCCGTTGCCAAGAATAGATGATTTGATTGAAAAAATGAAAGGCGCGATGGTGTTATAAAGGATCAACTTGAGATCAGGATATCCCCAGTTATGGATCAAAGAGGAAGACTTTCCTAAGAACGCATTCAAGACGAGGTTTGGGCATTACGAGTTTACCGTTTTATCGTTTGGATTGACAAACGCCCCAGGGGTATTCATGAGCTTGATGAATGGGGTGTTCCATGAATACTTAGAAAAGTTTGTTGAAGTATTCATTGATGACATATTGATATATTCTCGGACGACAAAAGAACATGGCAAACATTTGCGCTTGTTACTACAATGTTTATGAGAAAACAAGTTATACGAGAAACTGCCAAAACTCTTTTTTGATCAATCAAGGATTCATTATTTGGGGCATGTTATCTCCGACGAAGGAATAACTGTGGATCCATAGAAGGTAGAGGATATAATGGAATGGCCTATGCTGACGAACGTACCAGAAGTACGTAGCTTCATGGGTTTAGCTCGATATTATCGACGGTTGATTGAAGGTTTTTCAAAGATAGAAAACCCGATCATGAAATTGCGGAAGAAAAACAAGAAGTTTGTATGGACTGAGTGTTGCGCCTCTTTTGTCACCTAAATGAGAAAAACAGAGGTGCTTACAAGCTTAGTTGGGTTAGCTAAGCAAGACAGTTGTAAAGGAAAGGGTTAGAGAAAGAAATATAAAAGAACAAACTAAGAATTAAACTAAGAAATAAAAGAACAACTAAACTATTGAGCATAAGGAAATAAGAACAAAAAACCAATAAGACTCATGTCACCAATGGAAAGGATTATATTAGTGAAAGAAACCACCAAGAAGAAAGCGGACTTTGGGTCCCTTCTTCCTCCCAGGGAGGGCTCTTTGACCCCCACAACTAAGCTCCTCTTA
>SNQJ01S0058703.1:34215-58652 GCA_010110895.2 Picea sitchensis | reverse complement strand
CATTGGCGTTCATCTCATTATTCCACAAATAAGCATGGGTTCTCTAACCATACTTCTAGGATAACTCAATCTGCAAAGCGTCTTCCTGTGAGGGCTTTCACCATAAGGGGACCACTTTGGAGTTCATACATTTATAGTTATTATCAACCATGACAAGACAATAACGAGTCATATTTACATCAAACAATATTGGGTCCATTACCCAACCTTATTGCTATGGGGCTTTCTTCAAGGGTTGACATCAATGACCAACCTTAATCAACATATGTAACATCCCACTCTTGCATGCACATGATTTAACTTATTCTTTGAGGACACTTGCATGAAAGTGATCCGGTTTTGTATATGGTTGTCTATTTCACTTATGGATTTAGATGATGTTGTTGTTGGATTATGATGTTATGTTATTTGATATCTATGTATAGACATGTGTTATTGATAGGTTTCTCCTGAGTGTGAAAGACACTCGACAGACTGAGGATGTCGATGGCATCAATGGACCTCCTTGGACTTAGGATCGAGTAAGGGAGTGGACTATATATGGTTTGGGTATGTCTATTTATGCATATGTGACAGATGATTGGGTATATTATGATGCTTTTTATGGATCGTTGATAGTGTTTCGTTGATGGATGTAGGTTGACGATTTCTTTCTAATCAGACTCACATAAGGAGTAAAAGGACCATGCAAAACAACTAGATATTGAGGGAGAGGTGTGGCAGCAACCCCGCCACAGCCTACTAGCACTCCCATCATGGCTCTAATTGTAGGTTAATGATTACTTAGTTCGAGAGAGCCACAATGCCGTGAGGGAGGACTGAGATAGTCTCTCACGAAGATTCTAAGGGGTGCACAATAAGGACGAGTCCTTATTCCTTAGAGGCCCTTAGTCTCTCACAAGGTCACCTGATGGAGTATTTACTCCAAGGTTTGGACAACTACCAAAAACAATGAAAGACGAGTGGCACCCTTGGAGCACATAGTGCGTCTTGAAGGGCATGTAAAATAATTAAAACTTGAATAAAGGTGAGTGACACCCTTGAAGCATAGAGTGCGTCTTGAAGGGAATGTCGTGATCTTTAATAAAGGCGAGTCAATGAACCTAGGTGCCTAGAAAACAATATTTGTTTTCACATGGTTTGACTTAAACTAATTATTAAATGAGTAATTTTTATTAATTATAAAATCTCCTTAAAAACTCTAAGCCTAGTTTAAAAATTTGAACCTAAGTCTAAAGTGGGTAAGAAGACATACATTTAATAAATGATGGGGGATGAAGAAAAATCAAGTTAGGAATTGAAAGAGTAAAAAATTATATCTAAAGATTTAATTATATAAATGTGTTGAAAATAATACCAAATTGGAACTAAGATAAGAAAATAAATAAATATAAAAAGGAACGTGGAAGCATAGAAAGGAATCTAGTCTAGTCTAACTAAAGAACTTTCCTATATTAAACACAACTAAGTTTTAGAAAGACGTTACTCATTAAAAATTAAATAGAGGGAATAAAGGGACAACTAGGAGTGATTTTAGGATGGGTGAGGAAATTTGAAATTTAATTAAATTAAATGGTGAATGTATTGGTGCAACTAAGGGAACATGTGACAAGTGTACGGGGGGAGTAATTCCTAATAATTTTTTAACAAAATAAATTAAACGTGCAAATGACAAGTGGTCACTAAGTAAAATTACATAAAAGTAATGGCTGAGAAGAGGAATGGGGAATGATTGGTATGAGTAAAGTTATGCTGTTGGAATTTCTTGAATGATTTTTCTTGTGAGAGTTGGGATACCCAAATTGAAAAAGAGAGTGGTAGCTCAACCTTGCGAGGCAAGCTAGGAGATAGAGTTTTCTAGTTGTGTTCATGTGTGTCCCCTTTGCGGCTCAGGTGATAAGGGGGAAGAAGAGTACCCCTAACGTTGGATGGGAGGTACCGATGAAGTCTTCATGGTTAGCAAGCGAGGAACTGGACGAAGCACAAGAGCGGGAGAACATCTTCGAACTATTATCGTCGGCTATGGTATTTTATTGAGCATTGTATAGTTTTCATATTTTAGAAGTAAAAGTTTTAAACATCATTGAACGTACTTTGGTTGCAACATCTAATTTTTGTTTGATGTATCTAGAATATTGTTAATCCAGAAAGTTTGGTAAGATGTATTTAGATTAAAAATGATTCTATCAGATGTAATTTTCCCTTCAGCATTTCCATTACTGACGAACCCTCTGCAATTATTTTTAGTGGATTTATAACCTCGACGAATTTGTTTTCTGTGTTTTTCTTTTAAGATCTGTGTGTTACCATCCTTTCCCAGCATGTAATTGCTTCAAGTTCCCTGCATCTAATAGATTAGAACTACTTGACCTTGTGTATTCTCCTGACGTTAAACCCGTTGTCTCTTGGCGTGATATTCCTTCCTTATCCTTGCCTTTTTGGTGTAAAAACGTGCTCAGACTGTGGGGGAAACTAGCAAGAGTTTTTACCCTATTTATCTCTATGTTTTTGGTGTAAAAATGTACTTAGTATGTGGGGAAAACTAGTAAGATTTTTTACCGTCCTAACCTCGATGGTTTTGGTGTAAAAACATGCTCAGACTGTGGGGAAAACTAGCAAGAGTTTTTACCCTCCTTACCTCTGCATTTTTGGTGTAAAAACGTGCTTAGACTGTGGGGGAAACTAGCAAGATTTTTTACCCTCACTACCTCTGCGCTTTTGATGTAAAAACTTGCTCAGACTGTGGGGGAAACTAGCAAGATTTTTTACCCTCCTTACCTATGCATTTTTGGTGTAAAAAATGCTTAGACTGTGGGGAAAACTAGAAAGAGTTTTTACCCTCCTTACCTCTACGTTTTTGGTGTAAAACCGTGCTCAGACTTTGGGGGAAACTAGCAAGAGTTTTTACCCTCCTTACCTTTGCGTTTTTAGTGTAAAACCGTGCTCATATTGTGGGGGAAACTAGAAAGAGTTTTTACCCTCCTTACCTCTACATTTTTGGTGTAAAACATGCTCAGACTGTGGGGGAAACTAGAAAGAGTTTTTACCCTCCTTATATCTGTGTTTGGTTGTAAAGCGTGCTCAAACTGTGGGGGAAACTAGAAGGCTTTTTTACCTTCTTTATTTCTGTGTTTTTGGTGTAAAACGTGCTAGCTTGTGGGGGAAACCAACATGCGTTTATACCATGTTTATCTCTGTGTTTTTATGTGTAAAACGTGCTAGCTTGTGGGGGAAACCAACATGCATTTTTATAATCTTCATCTCTGCACGTTTTTTTTGTGTAAAACATGCTAGCTTGTGGGGGAAATAGCATGAGTTTTTACCGTCTTTATCTCTGCGTGTTGCTCACTATTTTTTCCCAGAACTTTCCTGATTATCTCTACGTTGTTGGGGAATTTACCATCTCCGTGTTTTCCTTCATGTCTCTGAGTTATTGAGTCCCTTCCTTTTTCTTATTCCTACACTTTTTTTTTCGGCATTAGAAGATGTCCTGCACATTGGAGTGTCCTTTAGTTTCATTTGATTTTAGTTAGTAATATTCAAAGGAATATATCTTCTTTCAATGCGATCAAATAGTTTTGTATGTATACTTTTCCTTATGATGTCGAGAAGTCTTCAAGTTTAATATTTGTTGTTAAGTGTCAATTTATATCTCAATGTTAATTTTAATGAGCACTTTAGATATCTGTGACCTGCCAATAAAAGGCTCTACTGAATGCTTGATTTATTTTGGGGCCAGTCTATAAATGAATGAAAGAATTCTATTTGCACATGCATTATAGGTGATGTATCAAATTTACTTGAGTATGAATTAAATCGTTGAAGGACTACTGTAGGTTAATAACACCTAAGTTGGGGACTTTACAATGTAAATTGTAAGGCTCATTGAAAAACATAATTACTTTGCACATGAATTTGGAATTGATACTTATGTTGCATCATGTATTAAAAGAGATGTATTGAATGTTTGGATGTGATTTGATTACATGAGTGCCTCGATTAATGTTGATGTGTGATCAATTTAACAATTAGATTGCTTGTGCGG
Organism: Picea sitchensis; assembly: GCA_010110895.2. Taxonomy (NCBI): domain Eukaryota; kingdom Viridiplantae; phylum Streptophyta; class Pinopsida; order Pinales; family Pinaceae; genus Picea; species Picea sitchensis. The sequence continues at coordinate 54,607 of SNQJ01S0058703.1, read as the reverse complement.
CTTGAATAATGTAGAGGGGTGATTACTTAAGTAAATAAATCATTCACGTGCCATGGTATAAATGTTGATGAATTCCGCGTTATGAACAATGCTGATGTATAACGATATGTGTATAAATTTACTATTGCTTTCCTTAAATTTATGTATGATTGGTTGAGTAGATAGATTGGTTGCGCCATGAGATAAATCGATAGTTTGCTCTGGTGAAATGAATAATTAATAATTGATGAATGATTGAGTTATAAATTTACCTTGCGCCATGGATTATGTTGTGATTAAATTATTGGATTGCTTGTGCATTGGATTAACGATGGATGTAAAATGATTTAGCTTGATTACCCGTGCACCTTGAAATAATGGTGATGCATGATTAGTTTAGTAACAAAATGTTCTTGCATGCCTTAATTTAATTAGGTGTGTGATTGCTTCGTCATTATTCTTTTGCACCTTGAATTTAAATGTTAACTAATATGGAGTCATGAATTTATTAGATATATGACTGATTTAATGACTAGATTTCTCTTGTGCCTTTACTTAAGTTGACATGTAATTGTTATAGAATTGTTTACTCTCGCGTGCAAGGAATATTTAATTGTTGATGTATGATTGATAATGATACTGATTACCCTTGCACCATGATTAATTGATGAATATGATTCATTTATGGATCTCGTTGATGATTGGACTTGTTTGTTAGTGGGATGTAGACACCTCCTTGTTCCTCAGAAAAATCGCTAGCGTTGAGACCTTAAATGGTTAAAATCAATTGGAACCTGGGCTGAAGTGTTGCCTATGTGTCCTGGAATTCCTAACCTTGCAAGGTAGGTCCGGTAGGTCGTCATTTTTTATTCATTATCTGATTGTAGGTGTTGTAAATCGTTTCAAGATGATTATGATGTGTTGATCTACTATGCTACTTATGTTTACGTGTCGCTATCCTTCATTGACGCGTTGAATGCGTCGTTAGTGATTTCCATGATGAGTAACTAGTATTTCTTTTACTTATGATGTTGTTGATTAGGCATTGCTGTGATCATGTGTTGATGTTAATTTCTTAATGCAATTTTTTTTTACCTTTTGTGCTTTGATTTTTCTTAGGCGTAACAAAGGGTCATTACAATTCTAAGGGGCACACAATAAGGTAGGGTCCTTATTTCTTAGAGGCCCTTAGTCTCTCACAAGGTCGCCTGAATGGAGTATTGACTCCAAGGGTTGGACAACTACCAAAACCAATCAAAGGCGAGTGACACTCTTGGAGCACATAGTGCGTATTGAAGGGCATGTCGCGTAAATTAAAATTTGAATCTAAGGCAAGTGACACCCTTGGAGCACGAAGTGCATCTTGAAGGGCACATCACGGTATAAAAAAATGAGTCAATGAACATAGGTGGCCTAGAAAACTTGAGCGAATGTCAAACCTTAAAACCTTGAGCACCTACCGAATTAATTATTTGATTAATTAATTAACTAAAGAATGAACTGATTGAGCATAATCTCTAAGGGTCTAGGAGTTCGCAAATAAATATTTAACTAAGCCTAGGTCTATGTGAGTGAGAAGACTAAAAACTAAAAATTTTAAATTAAATGATGAGGGGATGAAATAAATCAAATTAAGAATAAAGGAAAATAAAAATAAATCCTAAGGAATGATTAATACACTTGTGCAAGTAAATAATAATTTAGAATTTTAGTTGAGAAAGGAATAAAGCATAAATGTGTAAGCATAGAAAGGTATTTATTTTAGTCTAACTAAAGAACTTTCCTAAATTAAACACAACTAAGTTTTAGAAAGACATCAGTCTTTAAAAGGGAAATAGAGGGAATAAAGGGACACCTACGAGTAATTTTAGGAGCGCTTTTAGGATGAGTGAGGGAAATTGATATTTAATTAAATTAAATGGTGGATTTATTGGTGCAACTAAGGGAACGAGTGAAAAATGTATGGGGGGAGTAATTCCTAATTAATTTAAAAAAAATTGAATTAATTGTGCAAATGGCAAGTGGTCACTAAGAAAAATTATATAAAAGAAATGGTTGAGAGGAGGAATGGATCATGACCGGTATGAATCAGGTTATGCTATAGAAATTCTGATTGGTTTTACTTGTGAGAGTTGGGATACCCAGCTCGAGAAAGAGAGTGGTATCTCTACCTTGCGAGGCGAGCTGGGAGATAGAGTATTCTGGTTGTAGTCATGCATGGCCCCTTTGCAGCTTAGGGAGTTGAGGGGGAATAAGAGTACCCATAACATTGGATGGGAGGTACCGGTGAAGTCTTTGCGGTTAGCAAGCTGGGAGCTGGATAGAGAGAAAGCACGAAAGCTCAACTTCAGACTCTTCTCCTTTGGTTATGGTATTCTATTTTATAATTGTAAATTATGTTAAGATTTATTATAATGAGTTTAATTTTCAATTATCCATGAACTGTCAATGAATATTGATACCGATTTCTATTGAAACAAATTTCTCTGTGCGCACCTTCAATTCAATATCCAGGATTTAGCTCTGTTGGTGTCTGTTGTATGGAATATTATTGATTAGTATTATTTGAAATTAAAGCAAGTAATGGAGAGGTTAAGCATTTCTTGCCTCATTTTCATTGATTTGTAATTTAGTGTGCCGTAACATATTGCGTCTAACTATTTCTAGTACTAATGAAAAACAATTAAACATTGTAGTAAGTCTTTAAAACAGATTTGTACAACAAAGCATGTGGTTAGTTTGAATTGTCCCAATGGATCTTTATCTGTGGATTCTTATAAATGGTTAGCCTATATACTAGTATTGGATTCTGTTTACGGAGTATTTTTTTCTTAGTCATGCCAAGATTTTCTCCTTCCCCAATTCGATCGATTACCATTGGCTTGCGTGAGCATAGTCTGCGTATGTAAGAGTTGATCTTTCCTTTTTAATTGGATCGAGACTCAAGGTTTTCCTGTAGGAATGTTGAACGCTGTTGCATAAGTTGACTATGGGATGATATTTCCTTGGAATTTTGACCATCCCAATTCTCACTTCTGGTCGAATTTTGGGATTCCTGTGCGCCCTTCTCTTTTCCTCTTCCTCGATAGAGATTCAAGAGCTAAAGTACCCACACTCCAATTCTCACTTCTGGTCAAATTTTGGGCTACCTGTGCTCTCTTCTCTTCAATTCTTCCTAGAAAACATTTCGAGAGCTAATGTGTGCTCTCTCTCTGCTCTCTTTTTCCTGGGCATAATTCAAACTTCTCAGAGAACCATTCCTTGCTCCTTCCTGGACAAACTTTGTTTGCTTGGTGTTCCCTTCCTCTTCAATCAGTTGTCATATGTTCTGATTTCTAGCGTGCCCTATCCTCACTCAAACCTCAGACAGAATAAGGGTAGCTTAGATTCGACTTCCTTCGTGAATTCCTGGGTGATTGCTTCTCTAAGAAAATTTGTTTTCTACAACAAGGTGAATGTGCCTTCCCTAACGAATTACCTGTGGGTTTTAGCTTAAAATTTTGGGACGTCTCTGTAAAAATTGTCTCAGATCTATGGTAAAGTTTTTTGAATGGTTTATCTTGAAGGGAAATCACATGGATCATCAATCATTCCTAAATCGAACCACATTTTATAAAAACAAAACCACAAATCACAATGCCGAAGATGATTCTAGTGGCCTCTAGGTTCTAATTGTAATTCGATGAATGTCACTGATGGTCCTTTACATTTATTGAAGGCACATATTTCATAAATTGGAGGGTTATGATTAGATATTGAGAATGATGAGCGGTGGTTTGTTAAACTCTTAGGGAAATCCATTTTTTTCATATTAGAAGTATCAAGTTACATGTCAATGCTTCTAGAGACGTTGTTTTTACTTCTTAGTCATTAATCCTCGTGTTTTTATAACTTTAAATGAAATATCCTTGCAATACAAATTCCAGCTAAGTATGTTTGGTAGGCTTCTGCAAGATTAAAAATTTATAATATCTCGAAGACATCACAAGTGTCATTCTGCAACACAATATTGATAGGTTGAGTTACCCTCTGGAACTAGAGAGTGGAATTTAGTTAAGATTTTAGAAAAGTGTTATGTCCCAACCGAAAATTTTAGAAGGACCCATCTCGAGTAGAGAAGGAGTTTAAATTGTTTGTTGGGGTTAGGATGGAGATATATAGTTGTTCTATGTGAGATTAAGAATGTATTGTGCTCTCGAATTTCTATACTTATGAAGTGTCCTTTTCCCTTAATTATCTTGTGGCTGAAAAATCATGAAGATTGGTAGGAGATCCTGTGTGCCATTAAAATATTGTTGTTATATAATTGATTAAGCAACAATTATAATCTCTTTCACCTTATAAAATAAAGTTGAGTTCACTTGCACTTTAAGACAATGTGGTCGTATGATTGATTGAGCATTTGCATTCTCTCGCGTTGTTTTAGCATAAGGTTGATTCCTTGGCACCATGAATAAATCAATAGTTTACTCTTGCACAATGAATCTTTAATGATTGATGAATGATTAAGTTATTAGTTTACTTGTGTCATGAATTTATGTCGATATGTGACTGATTTAGTAACTAGTTTTCTCTTGCGCCATTAATTAAGTTGACATGTGATTGTTCTAGAGTTTGTTTACTCTCGTGCACAATGAATTTTTAAATGTTGATGTATGATTGATAAGGATGATGATTACCCTTGTTCCATGATTAATTGATTATTAGGATTGAATGATTGATCTAGTGGATGTGAACTTGATTGTTAGTGGGATGTAGACACCTCCTTGTTCCTCAGAATAGTTGCCAACCCTAAGACCTTAAATGGTCAAAATCAATTGGATCTTGGGCTTGAGCGTTTCTTATGTGTCGTGGAGGCCCTAACCTTGCATTGTAGGTTGGGTGGGTAGTCATTTTATATTCATTATCTGATTGATCATTGTTTGTAAATTGTTTCAAGATGATTATGACGTGCTAAGCGGTGACACTATTTATGTTTATGTGTCACTATCCTTTTTGTTGACACATTGAATGTGTGGTTATTGATTTAAATGATTAGTAGCTGGTAATGCTTTTACTTATGATGTCGTTGATTTGGTGTTTCTATGATTTATATTGTTGACGTTAATTTCCTAATGTAAATATAAATAAATATATATATATATATATATATATATACACACACACCTTTTATGCTTCGCTTTCCTAGTCATAACGGAGGGGACATTACATATGGTATCAGAGCGAGGTTCAACCTCGTGACTTGTGATCATTATGCCTTCGACTGTATCAAAAAAATTGATTAATAAATTATCACTAATTAAATTGAATTGTGTTCTTGCAGGGAATCATGGTTAGAGGATGCCGCGGAGGCAGACGATGTGGTGCTAGGGGAGGAGGCATGACACCTCTAGTAGCATCAACGCCAGAGGGTTCTAACCCCCAAGGAGAAGAACAAGTCATTGGACATGATAATGTTGTTGTGGGGGATGTGGTTGGGTTGATGAGGTCCTTTTAGAGGATGTGAGATTCCTTGATTAAATGTCTAGATAGAGATGAGGAAAGGGTTCCTGTACCCCCTGAGGGTCCACAATGCGCTCCAGCCCGTACTAGTAGCATTCACAAAGAACTCTAGAAGGTCAAGTTTCTTGAGTTATTGGGTGCCACAGACGGTGCCGCCGCCGAGGAATTGTTGGAGAACATGGAAATGTGCTTCGCACTTCGTGACTACACCTCCAACATGAAAGTTCACATGGTGGTATTTCAACTGAAGGGGAGTTCTCTTCTATGGTGGAAGATGCTTCTTCCACAACTAAACATGGCCGTCGAAGACGTTTCATGGGAACTGTTCGAGGAGCGGTTCTGGGAGAGGTATTTTTCAGAGGAATTCATTGAGCGCCAGCTCAATGAGTTCAACGCCTTGCGACAGGGCGATCGTACGGTGTCCGAGTAAGAGGCCTAATTAATGGAGCTTCTTAGGTATGCTCCACATATGAACACTGAGAATCTCAAGGTCAACAAGTTTTAATTCAGCCTTAACATCAACATTCGTGCGAAGGTAAGGATCCCAATGCCTCAGACGTTGCACAATACAGTCCAAAAGGACCTCATCGTTGAGGAAGAGCTTATCAACGGGGGTCAAAGCAGGAATCCTATGAGACCGATGAGACAAGCGACATCTAGTGTGCAACAACATTAGACACCATCTAGACATGCATCAAGGTATTGAGGCTCTCCGAGAGGATCGACATTCACGACACCACGGAAACCAACACCTTAGCAGTAGACTCCCTACATAGGACCACAACATCGACAACAACATCGTCCGAAACACCAGTAGTTTAGTCATGTTCAACAAAACAGAATAGGGTTTCAGGATGGTGGGCCAACAACTTGTACTTCGGGGACCAGGAGTACTGGACCAAAGACTGAATTTTGGACCTATGGAGAGCCACATTACCAACGTGACTATCCGGTTGAGAGGGCCAAAGCACCTGGGTCAACCAGACACACTACAATAGGAGATTTGGACAAGGCCCACTAGATTCATGCAGTGGTGAATAATCACCAGGCCGAGCACTAGTCTACTGTGCTTGAGACGTTAGGTACCATAACTGACCATACCTTTAGTATTTTGATAGATCTCGGTGCTACAGAGAGATTTATTTTTGGTGCAATGCTAAAAATAATTAAGTTAAAGGCAGTTGAACATGGCGAGTTTAGCTACGTGGAAATGGCTTCCGGAGCCAAGTAGAAGGATGGAGGAAAGGTTATAGATTGTAGCCTCAACATGGGATATTTTTTAATGAAGGCCAACCTGTACGTCACGATATTAGGATCTTATGACGTTGTGATCAATATGGACTAGTTGGAATCGCATGATGCAATACTCAACTGTAAGACGAAACAATTGACTTTGACCGATGATAAGGGATAGATATGGGTGATTGTAGAAAGAAACCAAGGAGTTTCCCTAAGGTTCATCTCTTCCCTACAACTATAAAAGAGTATTAAAAAAGGATGCAAGCTATATGCAATCTTAGCGCTGAATGACAAGGGTGTGGTGGAAGGATTAGAAAAACTTCCGGTAGTACAAGATTTTGCAGACGTGTTCCCAGAAGAGTTACCGGGTTTTCTGCCTAAAAGAGAGATGGAATTTACCATTGAATTAAAACCTTGAACTGAACCGATAGAAAGAACGCCTTATCGAATGTCAATGCTTGAGTTACAGGAGTTGAAAATGAAATTGAAGGAGTTGTTGGACCTAAGACTTATACGTCCAAGTGTATCACCTTGGGGTGCACCTGTTATTTTCATACAGAAGAAGGATGGGTTGTGGAGACTCTGCATTGACCATTGTCAATTGAACAAGAGCAATGATCAAGAACCAATATATGTTGCCAAGAATAGATGATTTGTTTGATCAAATGAAAGGTGCGACTGTGTTTTAGAAGATAAAATTGAGATCAGGATATCACTAGTTATAGATCAAGGAGGAAGACATTCCTAAGACCACATTCAATACGAGGTTTGGGCATTACGAGTTTACCATTTTACCGTTTGGACTGACAAACGCCCTAGGGGTATTCATGATCTTGATGAATGGGGTGTTCCAATAATACTTGGACAAGTTTGTTCAAGTATTCATTGACAACATTTTGATATATTATAGAACGATGGAAGAACATAAAAAACATTTGCGCTTGGTACTACAGTGTTTACGAGAGAACAAATTATACGGTAAACTGTCAAAATGCTCTTTTTATAAATCGAGGATTCATTATTTGGGGAATGTTATCTCCAGTGAAGGCATCGTTGTGGATCCAATGAAGGTGGAGGCTATTATGGAATGGCCTGTGCCAAAAAACGTACCAGAAGTACATAGCTTCATGCATTTAGCTGGGTATTATCGACAATTCGTCGAAGGTTTTTCGAAGATAGCAAATATGATCACAGAATTGCAGAAGAAAAATAAGAAGTTTGTATGGAAAGAGAAATGTGTGGAAGCATTTCGAAGGCTCAAGGAGATATTGACGACAACGCATATACTAAAACTCCCCGACATGGATGAGGACTTCTTAGTATGCACAAATGCATCTAAGGAAGGCTTAGGAAGAGTCTTGATGCAAGACGGTCGAGTGATCACTTACATGTAAAGGAAGTTAAGGAAGCATGAGGAGAACTATGCGACACATGATTTGGAGTTTTTGGCCATTGTGTATGCCCTGAGAGTGTGTAGGCACTATCTAATTGGATGAAAATTCAAACTGAAAAGAGACCAATGTGGTTTGCAACAAATTTTTATGCAAATTGACTTGAACGTGCGACAAAGGCGTTGGTCAGAACTGCTTAGTGAGTATGATTTTGAGATTACCTGCATAAAAGGAACAATGAACAAAGTGGCATATGCGTTGAGTCAGAGACCACACATATTTTCAGTGATACCTCTTCAGACGAATCTTCCTGAAAATATTCTAACTATACAATGCGACGATGATTGGTATAAAGAGGTTAAGGAAAATATCGGACATGACACCATGTTGGTACCAAAATTTGAGGGATTTATCGTGGACAATGACAAATTAATGAGGTATAATAACCAGATTTACATACTGCCTAACGACGAGTTGAGAAGTTTGATATTAAAAAAAGCTCATAGAGTAGTGTACATGGCTCATCCAAGCATCACAAAGATGAGGGTAGACCTTAAACCCTTATTATTTTGGAAAGGAATGAAGGCAAACATAGTCAAATATGTGGTGAGATGTCTAGAATGTCAACAAGTGAAGGTGGAACATAGACATCTAACATGATTACTACAACCACATGCTATTCCAGAATCGAAATGAGAGGTCATTTCGATGGCTTTATTGTGGGATTTTGGCTGACGGCAAGGAGGCATGAGTCAATTTTCATGGTAGTTGGCATTTTGACAAAGAGTGCACATTTGATCCCTGTGCATATGACGTATCAGGAACCAGACATAGCTAGATTTTTCATCAGCCAGATTGTGATATTGCATGGCGTGCCTAAGAGGATCATATCTAATCAAGGATCATTGTTTACAGGATGATTTCAGACTAGTTACTAAGAGGCCTTGGGAACCCAACTTAACTTTAGTACCGCATATCACTTGGAGACAGACATAAAGACAAAAATAACAAACCAAATATTTTAAGATATGTTGCGTATGTACATGATGGAACATCATAAGCATTGGGAGGAGTTCTTTACACTCATAGAGTTTATGCACAACAATAGCTATCAAGGCACCATTAAGATTGCACCTTTTGAGTTTCTTTATGGGAGACCGTGTCAGGCACCTTTTAGATGGGATTGACTTGAGGATAGGGTCTTGGTAGGACCAGAAATGATCCAAGAGGGGGTGAATTACTAATAGAGGAATTTAATCATTTTTAACTATAAAATGCAAGTGTTATATCAATGTAGCATTATCATTCAATAGTTGCAGAGTAAATAAACAATGAAAAAATGATCAATTACACACATACATAGTACACCCATGTTTTACATGGAAATCCAAAGTGGGAGAAAACCACATAATGATTTTTATTATATGTATTTAAGAATTACATTCATTGGAAGCACTAACTTCCTTTGTTTCCAGCTGTAACTAGAAGGAGGCTCCAACCCCCTAGTTTCTCAGGCTACAACCTGAGGGAAGCTCCAACTCCCCAATTCTCTGGCTACAACCAGAAGGAGGATACAACCCCCTATGTTCTCTGGATATAACCGAAAGGTGGCTACAACCACCTATCCTTGCCCCGTCCAACCACCCTAATGTATAAGTAGAATGATGGAACCACTATCACACTATCACTATGAGATATACTGTTGTAAACCTATACCAATCAACCTGTAATCAACCCGTAACAACCTGTACCAATAACCTATGCCAACATGTACCATACATCAACATGTACCTCAACCTATACCATAAACAAATGCATGAACCATGCACCAAACCTGTACAAATAACCTGTCACAATAACCTATCCAAACAACCTGTCACAATAACCTATCCAAACAACCTGTAATCAATTTGTACCATAAACAAGTGAATCAACCATGCACCAACCTGTACCATAAAAAAGTGCATCAACCATGCACCAAATATGTACCAATCATGCATCAAATACACATAAAATATGACTCATCAATATTTACCAACATCATCAACTATACACCTCATGTATGTGCCAACTCATCAACTACTTGTCTCAACCATGTACCCAACATGTATTTCAACCAAAAGTCCTCATCAATTTCATCATCCAAATATAATCTGATCACATGTACCTCAAACACTATACCACAAGTCTGTACCTCAAACCATGTGCTAGAACCTCACTATTATACAACCTCTATATGTACCAATAACTTTAGCAACATACCTCAACCAAAAGACCAATACCCATATGCCAAATACCAACAACAAAATACCAATTGTATCCCTCAACAAATCTGATATATGCAACAATACTGAACATTCAATACCATCTCCAGAGGTAAACCTTAGCTCACCAAACATACCTCAAACAAGATGTGCAATATCTCTCATAAATAGACCCCAACTATGTTGCTACTGCAATGTTTCTGCCACGATTTTTCTGCCGCACTTTTTCTATCGTGATTTTTCTGCAGCGATTTTTTTGCTGCACTTTTTTTGCCGCGCTTTTTCTGTCACGATTTTTCTATCGTGATTTTTTCTGCTGCGGTTTTTTTGTCGCGCGTTTTCTACCGCACTTTTCCTGCCGCACTTTTATATATCAATAATACCTATCCAAATAACCTTTCAAATAACTTATCCAATAATATTCGAGCCATTTCATCTGTAATTATCATCCATTATGATAATGTTCCTTTGTCTTTGAACCAATTTCTGAACTAATCTATGAATCCACGCTCTTGTCCACTATCATATATCTGTCCAAAATTTCTAAGTGTTCTTATGAATACATCTCTATCCATACTGTCCAAGACTCTACTGCACAATGTCCATAATGTTGACCCATTTATCACTATGCTATCATGAAGTATTCACTACTACAATTGATTGTACTTCTGCTAACTGACTTCTCTGGATGTGTCTATTCAAAATATGCAAGCTGCTTGAAGGATGATTCTTTGGTCTATCACAACTATCACATAGACTCCCCCTGTCTAATATTCATGTTACCTGGGAGTCTCTAAGCCGGATGGCTCAAAACAATTCTTGCTCTGATGTGTATTCATCATCATCTTCATTGGTAGATTCATCATCTCTCTGAGATCTGACTTCTTTATTTCTGTCTGTGGATTAATGTTTCACTAAAATGCCTGCAAGTACAATCTCTTGAACTTGTTCCTTATTTACCTGTCCTTCTTTTCTTTCAGTTGTTTTCCAAAAATTTCTGTATCTGACATGTTTCTTTTTCTCTGTAGAATTTTATTCATCTCGTTGTATTGTCAATCTTGCGATCTCTAGGACCTGGTCTTTGTTCACCCATTCTTCATGTTTTCTTATCCATACTTTCTTACATCTAATATCAATGTTCTCTTTCATGGAAGTATCGATTATGCTTCTACAATCACTAGCTATGTGTCCATAGTTATGGAATTTGTAACATTCAATGTTACATGGGGCCACATAGGCATTTATTTCTTGAACATTTCTTTTATAATCCCTGCAATCTGCAACCTTATGTCCAAATTTAGTACAATAAAAACAATGACCATAAAAGAAATTTGCATACCTGGGAGTGAATGATGTTCTTTGTTGTGTAGTCCTTCTCAATTTTCACCTTGAATGATCATGATCATGATTGAAGCTTCTTTGTGGCTTGAACATGGATGGTCTTCTTGAATATGTATCTTCAATAGTTTTATTAGATTCTGGTTGACCATGATTCCTTCCTTTGAGTATTTATTCATAACTCTTTTTGTTTTCTTCATTCTTCTTTTCTAATAACCTAGAGTGCTTCTCTTCATTCTCTATAATTGATGTGGATGTTTCTGTCTCTTCAACGTTCTGGTTGATCTTGACGATTTATTCTTCAAGCTTATCAATCTCTTCTTCTTTCTTCATTATTTGAGACTTCATGACTTCTTCTTTTCTTTTCGATTCTTCAAGTTGAATTTTTAATGTGATTATTTCTTCTTCAAGTCCTTTCTCTTCTTGACCAAAATCTGCCTCAAGCTGGTTTAGATCGTTAGTTATTTCCTTAAGATGATCTGTCAATATATTCTCTCTCATTTCTTCTTCTTCCTTCTGTGCTTCTATGTTGGCTTCCAAATACTTCTTTTGATATTCAAGATTTTCTTCGATCTTTCTGGCTTCTTCTAGTTGATTTCTTAAGTTCTCAATGACCCGTTGGGCTTCTTAAAAAATGTGAACACTTTCCTTTTATTTCATCAATTCTTTCTTGAGTGACTTGTTTTCTTCTCTTAGTCTATCTAAAGCACTAATCAATTATGCTTCATAATTGTCTTCCTTTTCAATTAGTTTTTATGTCTCATTTCCTTCATGGAATTGTATTTCAGGATGTCCGCGTTTTTCACAATTAAAGAAAAACAACATACCTCTGGTGATTATGTACTCTTCATCTTCTGAATCTGTTTGACATGGTGAACATAATTATTCTTGATCTTTATATGCATATTCTTTGGCATTTTTTGAATCTGCGATGGGTGAAGAATACATGTCATGTAACTTATCCCAAAGTTCTTTGGTTGATGAACATTTACCAACNACCAGATTAGGTAATCCTTCCTAGATGAAATCCATTGCTATTTTGTTATTCTTCTTCAATTCCTTCTTGGCTGCAGTCTTTTCCATTTTTGAACTATCATATCCTATAACAACTGATAGCCAAATATAATGTCCCTGTTCCTGTAAAAATACTTTCGTCCTTCTCCTCCACATCTCATAATTTAAACCATTCTGAACATTAAACATTGGTACTCCATTCTCAAAATAATCCATGATCTTCTTGAAGTGGTTAAACTATTTCCTGAGGGAATCAAATATGATACCATATGTTGGATTACTGAGAGGGGGGTGAATTAGTAATAAAGCAATTTAATCCTTTTTCACCATAAAATGCAAGTGTTATATCAATGTAGCATTATCATCCAATAGTTGCAGAGTAAATATACAATGAACAAATGATCAATCACACACATACATAGTACACCAGTGTTTTACGTGGAAACCCAAAGATGGATAAAACCACATAATGATTTTTCTTATATGTATTTAAGAATTGCATTCATTGTAAGCACCAACTTTCTTTGTTCACAACTGAAACTGGAAGGAGGCTCCAACCCCCTAATTTCTCACGCTACAACCTGAGGGAAGCTCGAACTGCCCAATTCTTTGGCTACAACCAGAAGGAGGCTACAATCCCCTATGTTCTTCGGCTACAACTGGAAGGTGGCTACAACCACCTGTCCTTTCCCCATCCAACCACCCTGACGTATAAGTAGAATGATGGAACCATTGTCACACTATCACTGTGAGATATACTGCTATAAACCTATACCAATAAACTTGTAATCAACTTGTAACAATTTGTACCAATAACTTGTGCCAACATGTACCATACATCAACATGTACCTCAACCTGTACCATAAACAAATGCATCAACCATGCACCAAACCTATACAAATAACCTGTCACAATAACCTATCCTAACAACCTGTAATCAACCTGTACCATAAACAAGTGCATCAACTATGCACCAACCTGTACTTAAACCTGTACCATCAACGAGTGCATCAACCATGCACCAAATATGTACCAATCATACATAAAATACACATAAACTATGTATCATCAAGATGTACCAACATAATCAACTATACACCTCATGTATGTGCCAACTCATCAACTACTTGTCTCAACCATGTACCCAACATGTACCTCAACCAAAAGTCCTCATCATTTTCATCATCCAAATATGATCTGATCACATATACCTCAAACACTATACCACAAGTCTATACCTCAAACCATGTGCTAGAACCTAACTGTTATACAACCTCTATCTGTACCAATAACTTCAACAACATACCTCAACCAAAATACCAATACTCATATGCCAAATACCAACAACAAAATACCAATTGTATCCCCCAACAAATCTGATATACGCAGCGATACTAAACATCCAATACCATGTCAAGAGCTAAAACCTAGCTCACAAAACATGCCTCAAACAAGATGTGCCATATCTCTCATAAATAGACCCCAACCTTGTTGCTGCCGCGATTTTAATGCTGCACTTTTTCTGCCACACTTTTTCTACCGTGATTTTTCTGCCACACTTATTCTGCCGCACTTTTTCTGCCACGATTTTTTTGTTGCACTTTTTCTGCCGCTATTTTTCTGATGCGATTTTTTTGCCGTGAGTTTCTGTCGCACCTTTTCTTCTGTAGTTTTCCTGTCGCACTTTTTCTGCTGTAGTTTTCCCATCACACTTTTTCTCCAACTTCACATGGCCATAACTCTCTAACCGTGAGGAGTTATGCGACGTTCCACATACCACCAAAAATGTCATGACATGTACTATCCATCTAGAATAGTATTACCTACAAATATATCAAAACCCATACCATTATCCATAAAACAAACTTGGGTCCATTACCCAAACCTTTGTGCTACCAGAATTTGCTACCATAGTTTTTTCAAGGGTTGACATCAATGAAAACCAACCCAATTAATCAACAATATCCCCCTTTTGCATTGATGGCAACACTCTGATGCAATGATTAAGTCATGTCATGAAATACTTAAGCCATATCACTCATGCTCCCCCTATGACCATCACTCCCGATGGAACCATGCCTCTATGCTCTGCATCTGATAAATCTCTCCTCCTTTTTCATCAATGACACAGGTATATTTCCATCCGAGGCTGCTCCCCCTAACTGAACTATCCATGGGGATACTCCCCCTGAATGAAATCTTCCTGAAACTGGTCTCCCAAACTGAATTGCCCTCTTTATGGTGTTTCCTCGTGTAAATCTAAGACATATAAGATAAGAATTCAAAAGTATTCATTTTGGAGTAGAAATTACTCCGAGTCTCTAGAAAAGATACTCAAAGGCTTCCCTCGTAAGCGGTTTTGTAAAGATGTCTGGCACTTGTTATTTTGTTCCCACATATTCAACTCTGATGTTCTTCTCTGCAACCTGTTCCCATAGAAAGTTATAATTGATTGGAATATGCTTCATCTTGGAGTGCATCACCGGGTTCTTTGAGATACTGATGGCACTTGTATTATCACAATAGATTGGAATGGGCTCATCATACTCAACCTTTATATCTGTTAGAGTTTATTTCATCCATAGGACATGTGTACAACATCTTGCTGCTTCAATATACTCTGCCTCGGCTATAGATAATGATACCAATGCTTGTTTCTTACTTATCCATGATAGTAAACACTGACCCAAGTAGAACGTTGCTCCATTGGTGCTTCGTCGGTCATCAATTCAACATGCCCAATCTGCATCTGTGTAGGAGATAAGTGATAGATCCTTTCCTTTTGGATACCATAATCCAAACTCTTATGTTCCTTTGAGATATCTGAAAATCCTCTTCACAGCTACGACATGTGATTCCTTTGGTCTTGCTTGAAATCGTGCCAGCTGTCCAACTGCCTGCATTACATCTGGTCTAAATTCTATCACATATAGTAGGCTACCAATCATTGACTTGTATTTCCTTTGGTCTATAGACGTTGAATCATCATCTTTGTTCAACTTGCAACTGTTTTGCATAGGAGTGGTAACTGGTTTGCTATCTTCCATTCCAAACCTCTTTAGCATTTTTCTGATATACTTAGTTTGAGAAATAAAAATTCCTTGGTTGCTTTGACGTATCTGAAGATCCAGAAAGAAGGATAGTTCTCCGAGTAATGACATTTCAAATTCATTCTTCATATCCTTTGCAAATTTCTGGCTTAACCTGTCATCATTGCTTCCAAAAATAATATCTTCAACATAAACTTAAATTAATAAAATACTATCTTGAGTTACCTTGATGTAGAGGTTTCTCTCTGCACGTCCGTTTATGAACCCTGCCTGCTGTAGATATTTATCCAGTCTAGAGTACCATACTCTAGGAGCCTGTTTTAGACCATACAAGGCCTTCTTCAATTTTCACATGTAATCTGCATTCTCTGACAACTGAAATCCTTTTGGTTGTTCGATGTAGACTTCTTCTTCATCTTTTGCTTCTTCTTCGTAAAGTTTTTCCATTGATTCATTTTCTTCTTCCTTTAATTCTTGTCCACCTATTTCATCAATTGTTACATTGATGCTTTCCACAACTTTGTTCAACCTCAGATTGTAACACTCGTATTCTTTCCTTGTACTTGAGTAACCAACAAGTACTCCTTTTCCACTTGAGAGTCAAACTTTCCCATTCTTCCATATTCTCTTTTGATGTATTATTTTCTTCCAAATACTCTGAAGTGCTTCACATTTACTGGTCTTCCTTTCCATAGCTCGTAAGAAGTTTTGTCATTGTTTTTTAGGAGAATTACTCTATTTTGAATGTGAATTGTTGTATGCACTGCATGTGTCCAAAAAATATCTGTCAATTTTGATTCCATTAGCATTGTTCAAGCCATTTCCTCTGTAATTGTCATCCATTATGATAATGTTCCTTTGTCTCTGAACCACTCTCTGAACCAATCTATGAATCCATGCTCTCGTCCACTATCATATATCTGTCCAAACTTTCTAAGTGTTCTTATGAATACATATCTATCCATACTATCCAAGACTCTACTGCACAATGTCCATAATTTTGACCCATTTATCATTGTACTGTTATGAAGTATTCACTACTACAACTAATTGTACTTCTGCTAATTGACTACTCTGGATCTGTCTATTCAAACTCTGCAAGATGCTTGAAGGATGGTTCTTCGGTCTATCACAACTATCAGATAGACTTCCCATGTCTAATATTCATGTTACCTGAGAGTCTCTAAGCCGGATGGATCATAACAAATTCTGCTCTGATGTGTATTCATCATCATCTTCATTGGTAGATTAATCATCTCTCTGATCTCTGACTTCTTTATTTCTATCCATGGATTCATCTTTCATTACAATGCCTGAAAGTACAATCTCTTGAACCTATTCCTTATTTACCTGTCCTTCTTTTCTTTCAGTTGTTTTCCAAACCTTTCTGTATCTGACATCTTTCTTTTTCTTTGTAGAATTTTATTCATCTCGTTTTATTGTCAATCTTGTGATCTCTAGGACCTGGTCTTTGTTCACCTATTCTTCATGTTTTCTTATCCATACTTTCTTACATCTGATATCAATGTTCTCTTTCATGGAACTATCGATCATGCTTTTAAAATCATTAGCTATGTGTCCATAGTTATGACATTTTTAACATTCAATGTTACGTGGGGCCACATAGGAATTTCTTGCTTGAACATTTCTTTTATAATCCCTGCAATCTGAAACATCATGTCCAAAGTTAGTACAATAAAAACAATGACCATAAAATAAATTTGCATTCCTGTGAGTGAATGATCTTCTTTGTGGCGTAGTCCTTCTCAATTTATTCCTTGACTGATCATGATCATGATTGAACTTCTTTGTGGCTAGAACATGGATGGTCTTCTTGAATATGTATCTTCAATAGTTTTCTTAGATTCTGGTTGACCATGATTCCTTCCTTTAAGTACTTCTGCATAACTCTTTCTATTTTCTTCATTTTTCTTTTCTAGTAACCTAGAGTGCTTCTTTTCATTCTCTATAAGTGATGTGGATGTTTTTGTCTCTTCAATGTTTTGGTTGAGCTTGACGATTTTACTTCTCAATGTGACAGCTTATTCTTCAATCTTCTCAACCTCTTCTTCTTTCTTCATTATCTGAGACTTCATGACTTATTTTGTTCTTTTTGCTTCTTCAAGATGAATTTTTAATGTGATTATTTATTCTTCAAGTCCTTTCTCTTCTTGACCAAACTCTTCCTCAAGCTAGTTTAGATCGTTAGTTCTTTTCTTAAGATGATCTACCAATATATTCTCTCTCATTTCTGCTTCTTCCTTCCGTGCTTCTATGTTGGCTTCCAAATACTTCTTTTAATATTCAAGATTTTATTCGATCTCTCTGGCTTCTTCTAGTTGAGTTCTTAAGTTCTCGATGACCTGTTGGGATTCTTAAAAAATGTGAACACTTTCCTTTTGTTTCATCAATTATTTCTTGAGTGACTTGCATTCTTCTCTTAGTTCATCTAAAACACTAATCAATTATGATTCATAATTGTTTTCCTTTTCAATTAGTTTTTCTGTCTCATTTCCTTCATGGAATTCTATTTCAAGATGTCTGCGTTTTTCACAATCAAAGAGAAAAAACATACCTCTGCTGATTATGTACTCTTCATCTTCTGAATCTATTTGACATGGTGAACATAATTCTTCTTGATATGTATCTGCATATTCTTTGTTGTTTTTTGAATCTGCGATGGGTGAAGAATATATGTCATGTAACTTATCCCAAAGTTCTTTGGTTGATGAACATTTACCAACCTTTTATCTTACTGGATTAGGTAATCCTTCCCAGATGAAATCCATTGCTATTTTGTTATTCTTCTTCAATTCCTTCTTGACTGCAGTCTTTGCCCTTTTTGAACTATTATATCCTGTAACAACTGATAGCCAAATATAATGTCCCCGTGTCTGTAAAACTACTTTCGTCCTTCTTCTCCACATATCATAATTTAAACCATTCTGACCATTAAACATTGGTACTCCATTATCAGAATAATCCATGATCTTCTTCAAGTGGTTAAACTATTTCTTGAAGGAACCAACTCTGATACCAATTGTTGGATTACTTTGAGGGGGGTGAATCAGTAATATAGCAATTTAATCATTTTTCAATATAAAATTCAAGTGTCATATCAATGTAGAATTATCATCCAATAGTTGCAGAGTAAATAAACAATGAACAAATGATTAATCACACACATACATAGTACACCAATGTTTTACGTGGAAACCCAAAGCGGGAGAAAACCACAAAATTATTTTCCTTATATGTCTTTAAAAATTACATTCATTGGAAGCACAAACTTCCTTTGTTTCCAGCTGCAACTGGAAGGAGGCTCCAATCCCCTTGTTTCTCAGGCTACAACATGAGGGAAATTTCAACTCCCCAATTCTCTGTCTACAACCATAAGGAGGCTAAAACCCTCTATGTTCTTCATCTAGAACCGAAAGGTGGATACAACCACCTATCCTTTCCCCATCCAACCGCTCTGACGTATAAATAGAATGATGAATTTTTTTTCACACTATCACTGTGAGATATACTGCTGTAAACATATACTAATAAACCTGTAATCAATCTGTAACAACCTGAACAATAACCTGTGCCAACATGTACCATACATCAACATGTACATCAACCTGTACCATAAACAAATGCATCAACCATGCACCAAACCCGTACAAATAACCTATCCAAACAACCTCTAATCAACCTGTACCATAAACAAGTGCATAAACCATGCACCAACCTATACCTCGACCTGTACCATCAATGAGTGCATCAACAATGCACCAAATATGTACCAATCATCCATCAAATACACATAAACTATGACTCATCAAGATATAACAACATCACCAACTATACACCGCATGTATGTGACAACTCATCAACTACTTGTCTCAACCATGTACCCAACATGTACATCAACCAAAAGTCCTCATCAATTTCATCATCCAAACATGATTTGATCACATATACCTCAAACACTATACCACAAGTCTGTACCTCAAACCATGTGCTAGAAACTCAATGTTATACAACCTCTATCTGTACCAATAACTTTAGCAACATACCTCAACTAAAAGACCAATACCCATATGCCAAATACCAACAACAAAATACCAACTGTATCCCTCAACAAATCGGATATATGCAGTAATACTGAACATCCAATACCATCTCAAGAGCTAAACCGTAGCTCAAAAAACATACCTCAAACAAGATGTGTCATATCTCTCATAAATAGACCCCAACCTTGTTGTTGTTACAATTTTTTTGCCGTGATTTTTCTGTTGCGATTTTCCCGCTGCACTTTTTCTGGCTCGATTTTTCTATCGTGATTGTTCCGTCGCACTTTTTTTCTGCCACAATTTTTCTGCCATGATATTTCTGCCGTGATTTTTCTGTTGCACTTTTTCTGCTGCAGTTTTCCTGCCGCACGTTTCTCTATCAATAATACCTACCCAAATAACCTTTCAAAAAATAAATATTCAATGATATTCAATAGATTCAAGTGTGTTTAAATGAGAGAGCCTTGCCTCTTATTTATAATTTCATGTAGCATCCTCAAGGTGTTATCTTTTAACCATATTAACCCACTTTCCTTATTTTAGGGTTAACCTA
>SNQJ01S0058703.1:20219-34165 GCA_010110895.2 Picea sitchensis | reverse complement strand
TTTGTGGCATAGTCCTTCTCAATTTTTTCCTTGACTGATCATGATCATGATTGAATCTTCTTTGTGGCTAGAACATGGATGGTTTTCTTGAATATGTATATTCAATAGTTTTTTTAGATTCTGGTTGACCATGATTCCTTCCTTTGAGTACTTTTGCATAACTCTTTCTATTTTCTTCATTTTTCTTTTCTAGTAACCTAGAGTGCTTCTCTTCATTCTCTATAAGTGATGTGGATGTTTTTGTCTCTTCAATGTTTTGGTTGAGCTTGACGATTTTACTTCTCAATGTGACAACTTATTCTTCAAGCTTCTCAACCTCTTCTTCTTTCTTCATTATCTGAGACTTCATTACTTATTTTGTTCTTTTCACTTCTTCAAGTTGAATTTTTAATGTGATTATTTATTCTTCAAGTCCTTTCTCTTCTTGACCAAACTTTGCCTCAAGTTAGTTTAGATCGTTAGTTCTTTCCTTAAGATGATCTACCAATATCTTCTCTCTCATTTCTGCTTCTTCCTTCTGTGCTTCTATGTTGGCTTCCAAATACTGCTTTTAATATTCAAGATTTTATTCGATCTTTCTGGCTTCTTCTAGTTGAGTTCTTAAGTTCTCGATGACCTTTTGGGATTCTTCAAAAATGTGAACACTTTCCTTTTCTTTCATCAATTATTTCTTGAGTGACTTGCTTTCTTCTCTTAGTTCATCTAAAACACTAATCAATTATGATTCATAATTGTTTTCCTTTTCAATTAGTTTTTCTGTCTCATTTCCTTCATGAAATTCTATTTCAAGATGTCCGTGTTTTTCACAATCAAAGAAAAAAAACATACCTCTGGTGATTATGTACTCTTCATCTTCTGAATCTATTTGACATGGTGAACATAATTCTTCTTGATCTGTATCTGCATATTCTTTGTTATTTTATGAATCTGCGATGGGTGAAGAATATATGTCATGTAACTTATCCCAAAGTTCTTTGGCTGATGAACATTTACCAACCTTTTATCTTACTGGATTAGGTAATCCTTCCCAGATGAAATCTATTGCTATTTTGTTATTTTTCTTCAATTCCTTCTTGACTGCAGTCTTTTCCCTTTTTGAACTATTATATCCCGTAACAACTGATAGACAAATATAATATCCCCGTGTCTGTAAAACTACTTTCGTCCTTCTGCTCCACATATCATAATTTAAACCATTTTGACCATTAAACATTGGTACTCCATTCTCAGAATAATCCATGATCTTATTCAAGTGGTTAAACTATTTCCTGAAGGAACCGACTTTGATACCAATTGTTGGATTACTTTGAGGGGGGGTGAATCAATAATAGAGCAATTTAATCCCTTTTCAATATAAAATTCAAGTGTTATATCAATATAGAATTATCATCCAATAGTTGCAGAGTAAATAAACAAAGAAAAACTGATCAGTCACACACATACACAATACACCAATGTTTTACGTGGAAATCCAAAGCGGGAGAAAACCACAAAATTATTTTCCTTATATGTCTTTAAGAATTACATTCATTGGAAGCACAAACTTCCTTTGTTTCCAGTTGCAACTGGAAGGAGGCTCCAATCCCCTTGTTTCTCAGGCTACAACATGAGGGAAACTCCAACTCCGCAATTCTCTGGCTACAACCATGAGGCTAAAACCCCCTATATTCTTCGTCTACAACCGAAAGGTGGATACAAACACCTATCTTTGCCCCCTCCAACTGCCCTGACGTATAAATAGAATGATGGAAACATTTTCACACTATCACTGTGAGATATACTGTTGTAAACATATACCAATAAACTTGTAATCAATCTGTAACAACCTGAAAAATAACTTGTGCCAACATGTACCACACATCAACATGTACATCAACCTATACCATAAACAAATGCATCAACCATGCACCTAACCTGTACAAATGACCTGTTACAATAACCTGTCCAAACAACCTCTAATCAACCTGTACCATAAACAAGTGCATAAACCATGCACCAACCTATACCTCGACCTGTACCATCAATGAGTGCATCAACAATGCACCAAATATGTACCAATCATCCATGAAATACACATAAACTATGACTCATCAAGATATAACAACATCACCAACTATACACTGCATGTATGTGCCAACTCATCAACTACTTGTCTCAACCATGTACCCAACATGTACATCAACCAAAAGTCCTCATCAATTTCATCATCCAAATCTGATCTGATCACATATACCTCAAACACTATACCACAAGTCTGTACCTCAAACCATGTGATAGAACCTCAATGTTATACAACCTCTATCTGTACCAATAACTTCAACAACATACCTCAACCAAAAGACCAATACCCATATGCCAAATACCAACAACAAAATACCAACTGTATCCCTCAACAAATCAGATATATGCAGTAATATTGAACATCCAATACCATCTCAAGAGCTAAACCGTAGCTCAAAAAACATACCTCAAACAATATGTGTCATATCTCTCATAAATAGACCTTGTTGCTGTCGCAATTTTTCTGCCGCGATTTTCCTGTTGCACTTTTTCTGCTGCGATTTTTCTGTCGTGATTGTTCTGTCACACTTTTTTCTGCCGCGATTTTTCTGTCACACTTTTTCTGCTACAGTTTTTCTGCTGCACGTTTCTCTATCAATAATACCTGCCCAAATAACCTTTCAAAAAATAGATATTCAATGATATTCAATAGGTTCAAGTGTGTTTAAATGAGAGAGCCTTGCCTCTTATTTATACTTTCATGTAGCATCCTCAAGGTGTTATCTTTTAACCATATTAACCCACTTTCCTTATTTTAGGGTTAACCCACTTATAACCACTTGTCCACTTAACTTAACCACTTTCCATAATTAGTAAGTTCTCCATTAACTTTATTATTTAAATAATTTCTTTTGCATCCTCTTTGACTTATAGTACTCTCATCACTTCACTTTATTATTTAAATAATTTCTTCTTTGCAAACACTTTGATGACTTTGACCTTTTATGGCTTCTAGATGACTCATGAGGGTTCTCCAACTGTACATGGCCATAAATATCTAATCGTGAGGAGTTACGTGACGTTCCACATACCATCGGAAATGGCATGCCATGTACTATAAACATAGAATAATCTTAACTGCAAATATATAAAAACACATACCATTATCCATCAAACAAACTTGGGCCCATTACCCAAACCTTTGTGCTACTGGAATTCGCTACCGGACTTTCTTCAAGGGTTAAGATCAATGAAAACCAACCCAATTAATCAACAATATCCCCCTTTGGCATTGATGACAACACTCTGATGCAATACCGAAGTAATTTCATGCAATACTGAATTCATATCACTCATGCTCCCCCTTGTGACCGTCTCTCCCCTTGAACCATGCCTCTATGCTATGCATACGATAAATATCTCCACCTTTCTCATCAATGGAAAATATATCTTTCCATCCGAGGTTGCTCCCCCTAATTGAACTATCCATGGGGATACTCCCGCTGAATAAACTCTTTCTGAAACTGGTCTCCCAACTTGAACTGTCCTCTTTATGGTGCTTACTCGTGTAAATCTAAGACATATAATATAAGCATTCAAAAACATTCATTTTGGAGTAGAAATTACTCAGAGTCTCTAGAGAAGATACTCAAAGGCTTCCATTGGAAGAGGTTTTGTAAAGTTGTATGCCACTTGTTACTTTTATGCCCACATATTCAACTCTGATGTTCTTCTCTGTAACCTGTTCCTGTAGAGAGTGATACTTTATTGGAATGTACTTTGTCTTGGAGTGCATCATCGGGTACTTTGAGATACTCATGGCGCTTGTATTATCACAATATATTGGAATGGGCTCGTCATACTCAACCTGTATATCTGTCATAGTTTGTTTCATCCATAGGACCTTTGTACACCATCCTCCTACTGCAATATACTCTACCTCAGTTGTATATAAGGATACCGATGATTTTTTCTTGCTTAGTCATGATACTAAACACTCACCCAAGTAGAACGCTGCTCCACTGGTGCGTCATCAGTTATCAATGCAACTTGCCCAATGTGCATCTATGTAGGCAATAAATGATAGATCCTTTCCTTTTGGATACAATAATCCAAACTCTTATGTTCCTTTGAGATATCTGAAAATCCTCTTCACTGCTATGACATGTGATTCCTTTGGTGCTGCTTGAAATCGTGCCAGCTGTCCATCTTCCTGCATTACATATGGTCTAGATGTTGTCACATATAGTAAGATACCAATCATTGACCTGTATTTCCTTTGGTTTGTAGACTTTGAATCATCATATTTTCTCAAATTGCAACTGATTTTCATAGGAGTGGTAACTGGTTTGCAATCTTCCATTCCAAACCTCTTTATCATTTCTCTAATATACTTAGTTTGAGAAAAAAAATTTCCTTGGTTGCTTAGACGTATCTGAAGACCCATAAAGAAGGATAGTTCTACGAGTAATGAAATTTCAAACTCATTCTGCATATCCTTTGCAAATTTCTGGATTAGCTTGTCATCATTGCTTCCAAAAATAATATCATCGACATAAAATTCAATTAATAAAATACTATCTTGAGTTAACTTGATGTAGAGGTTGTTTTCTGCACGTCCTTTTCTAAACCATGTCTGCTATAGATATTTATCCAGTCTAGAGTACCATGCTCTAGGATCCTATTTTAGACCATACAAGGCCTTCTTCAATTTACACATGTAATCTTCGTTCTCTGACAACTGAAATCCTTCTGGTTGTTCGATGCAGACTTCTTCTTCATCTTCTGCTTCTTCTTCGTAGAGTTGTTCCATTGATTCATTTTCTTCTTCCTTTAATTATTGTTCACCTGTTTCAACAATTGTTACATTGATGCTTTCCACAACTTTGTTCAACTTTAGATTGTAACACTTGTATGCTTTCCTTGTACTTGAGTAACCAAAAACTACTTCTTTTTTCACACGAGAGTCAAACATTCTCATTCTGCCATCTTCTCTTTTGATGCAGTATTTTCTTCCAAATACTCCGAAGTGATTCACATTTGTTGGTCTTCCTTTCCATAGCTCATAGGAAGTTTTCTCATTGTTGTTTTTGAGCATTACTCTATTTTGAATGTGAACTGTTGTATGCATTGCATGTGTCCAAAAAATATCTGTCAATTTTGAATCCATTAGCATTTTTCAAGCCATTTTCAGTGTAATTATCATCCACTATGATAATGTTCCTTTGTCTCCGAACCACTCTTTGAACCAATATATGAATCCATTCACTCTTCCACTGTGATATATCCGTCCAAACCTACTAAGTGTTCTTATGAATCCATCTCTATCCATACTGTCCAAGACTCTACTTAACAATGTCCATAATGTTGAACCATTTATCACTGTACTATCATGAAGTATTCACTACTAAAACTGATTGTACTTCTGCTAACTGACTGCTCTGCATCTGTCTATTCAAACTCTACAAGTTGATCAAAGGATGGTTCTTTGGTTTGTCACAACTATCACATAGACTCCCCCTATCTAATATTCATGTTACCTGGGAGTCTCTAAGCTAGATGGCTCAGAACAATTCCTGCTCTGATGCGTATTGATCATCATCTTCATTGGTAGATTCATCATCTCTCTGAGCTTTGAATTCTTTATTTCTGTTCGTGGATTCATATTTCAGTACAATGCCTGAAAGTACAATCTCTTGAACCTATTCCTTATTTACATGTACTTATTTTCTTTCAATTGTTTTCCAAACCTTTCTGTATCTGACATCTTTCTTTTTCTCTATAGAATTTTCTTCATCTCATTTTATTTTTAATCTTGCGATCTCTAGGACCTAACCTTTGTTCACCTGTTCTTCATGTTTTCTTATCCATACTTTCTTACATCTGATATCAGTGTTCTCTTTCATGGAAGTATCGATCATGATTCTACAATCACTAGCTATGTTTCCATAGTTATGACATTTGTAACATTCAATGTTACGTGGGGCCACATAGGCATTTCTTTCTTAAACATTTATCTTATAATCCCTCCAATCTGCAACCTTATGTCCAAAGTTAGTACAATAAAAACAATGACCATAAAATAATTTTTCATACTTGGGAGTGATTGATCGTCTTTGTGGCGTAGTCCTTCAGAATTTTCTCCTTGACTGATCATGATCATGATTGAAGCTTCTTTGTGGTTTGAACATGGATTATCTTCTTGAAGATGTATCTTCAATAGTTTTCTTAGATTCTGGTTGACCATGATTCCTTCCTTTGAGTACTTCTGCATAACTCTTTCTGTTTTCTTCATTCTTCTTTTCTAGTAACCTAGAGTGCTTCTTTTCATTCTCTATAACTAATGTGGATGTTTTTGTCTCTTCAATGTTCTAGTTGAGATTGACGATTTTACTTCTCAATGTGAAAAAATCTTCTCCAATATTCTCAACCTCTTCTTCTTTCTTCATTATCCAAGAATTCATGACTTCTTCTGTTGTTTTTGCTTCTTCAAGCTGAATTTTTAATTTGATTATTTCTTCTTCAAGTCCTTTCTCTTCTTGACCAAAATCTGCCTCAAGCTAGTTTAGATTGTTAGTTCTTTTCTTAAGATGATCTGTCAATATCTTCTCTCTCATTTATGCTTCTTCCTTCTGTGCTTCTATGTTGGCTTCCAACTACTTCTTTTGATATTCAATAGTTTCTTCAATCTTTATGGCTTCTTCTAGATGTGTTCTTAAGTTCTTGATGACCTATTGGGCTTCTTAAAAAATGTGAACACTTTCCTTTTGTTTCATCAATTATTTCTTTAGTGACTTGTTTTCTTTTCTTAGTTCATCTAAAGCACTAATCAATTCTGCTTCATAATTGTCTTCCGTTTCAATTAGTTTTTGTCTCATTTTCTTAATGAAATTCTATTTCAAGGTGCTCGCGTTTTTCACAATTAAAGCAAAAAAACATACCTCCGATGATTATGTACTCTTTATCTTCTAAATCTGTTTATCATGGTGAAAATAATTCTTCTTGATCTGTATTTTCATCTTCTTTTACATTTTCTGAATCTACAATGGGTGAAGAATATATGTCATGTAACTTATCCCAAAGTTCTTTGGTTGATGAACATTTACCAACCTTTTCTCTTACCGGATTAGGTAATCCTTCCTAGATGAAATCCATTACTATTTTGTTATTCTTCTTCAATTCCTTCTTGGCTGTAGTATTTTCCCTTTTTGAACTATCATATCTATCATATCTTGTAACAACTGATAGCCAAATTTAGTGTCCCTATGCCTGTAAAATTACTTTCATCCTTCTTCTCTACATCTCATAATTTAAACCATTATGACAATTAAACATTGGTACTCCATTCTCAGAATAATCCATGATCTTATTCAAGTGGTTAAGCTGTTTCCTGAAGGAACCGACTCTGATACCAATTTTTGGATTACTGAGAGGGGGGGTGAATCAATAATAGAGCAATTTAATCCTTTTTCAAAATAAAATGAAAGTGTTATATCAATGTAGCATTATCATCTAATAGTTGCAGAGTAATAAACAATGAACAAATGATTAATCACACATATACATAGTACACCAATGTTTTACATGGAAACCCAAAGCGAGAAAAAACCACAGAATGATTTTTCCTATATGTATTTAAGAATTACATTCATTGGAAGCACCAACTTCCTTTGTTTCCAGCTGCAACTGGAAGGAGGATCCAACCCCCTAGTTTCTCAGGCTACAACCTGAGGGAAACTCCAACTCCCCAATTATCTAGCTACAACCAGAAGGAGGATACAACCACCTATGTTCTCTGGCTACAACCACCTGTCCTTGTCTAGTCCAACTTCCCTGACGTATAAGTAGAATTATGGAACCATTGTCACACTATCACTGTGAGATATACTGCTGTAAACCTATACCAATAAACCCATAATCAACCTGTAACAACCTGTACCAATAACCTGTGCCAACATGTACCTCAAACTGTACCATAAAAAAATGCATCAACCATGCAACAAACCTGTACAAATAACCTGTCACAATAACCTATCCAAACAACTTGTAATCAACTTGTACCATAAACAAGTGCATCAACCATGCACCATCCTATACCTCAACCTGTACCATCAACATGTGCATCAAACATCACCAAATATGTACCAATCATGCATCAAATACACATAAACTATGACTCATCAATATGTACAACCATCATCAACTATACACCTCATGTATGTGCCAATTCATTAACTACTTGTCTTAACCATGTACCCAACATGTACCTCAACCAAAATTCCTCATCGATTTCATCATCCAAATCTGATCTGATCACATATACCTCAAACACTATACAACAAGTTTGTATCTCAAACCATGTTCTAGAACCTCACTGTTATACAACCTCTATCTATATCAATAACTTCAACAACATACCTTAACCAAAAGACCAATACCCATATGCCAAATACCAACAACAAAATACCAACTGTATCCCTCAACAAATATGATATATGCAACAATATTAAACATCTAATACTATCTCAAGAGATAAACCATAGCTCACAAAACATACCTTAAACAAGATGTGCCATATCTCTCACAAATAGACCTCAACCATGTTGCTGCCGCGATTTTTCTATCGCACTTTTTTCTACCACACTTTTTCTGCTTCAATTTTTCTTCTGCACTTTTTTTTTCCGCGATTTTTCTATCGCACTTTTTTCTGCCACAATTTTTATCCCGCACTTTTTTTGACGCGATTTTTCTGCCCCACTTTTTCTGCTGCATTTTTCTTGCCGAACTTTTTCTACCACACTTTTCCTGCCACACTTTTTTCTATCAATAATACCTGCCTAAATAAACTTTCACAAAATAGATATTCAATAGGTTCAAGTGTGTTTAAATGAGAGAGCCTTGTCTCTTATTTATACTTTCATGTATCATCCTCAAGGGGTTATCTTTCAACCATATTAACCCACTTTCCTTATTTTAGGGTTAACCCAGTTATAACCACTTTTCCACTTAACTTAACCACTTTCCATAATCATTAAGTTCTCCATTAATTTTATTATGTAAATGATTTCTTCTTTGCAAACACTTTGAATACTTTGACCTTTTGGGGCTTCTAGATGATTCATGAGGGTTCTCCAACTTCACATGACCATAACTCTCTAACCGTGAGGAGTTATTTGACGTTCCACATACCACCAAAAATAACATGACATGCACTATCCAGCTAGAATAGTATTACCTACAAATACATAAAAAATCATACCATTATCCATCAAACAAACTTGGGTCCATTGCCTAAACCTTTGTGCTACCAGAATTCGCTACCAGAATTTCTTCAAGGGTTCACATCAATGACAACCAACCCAATTAATGAACAATCTCCCCCTTTGGAATTGATGGAGACACTCTGATGCAATATTGAATTCATGTCATGCAATACTGAAGTCATATCATTCATGATCCCCTTGTGACCATCACTCCCCCTCGAACCATGCCTCTTTGCTTTGCATCTGATAAATCTCTCCCCGTTTGTCATCAATGGAAAATATATCTTTCCATTTGAGGCTGCTCCCCCTAACTGAACTATCCGTGGGGATACTCCCTCTGACTGAACTCTTCCTGAAACTGGTCTCCCAACTTGAAATGTCCTCTTTATGGTGCTTCCTCATGTAAATCTAAGACATATAAGATAATCATTCAAAAGAATTCATTTTGGAGTAGAAATTACTTCGAGTCTCTACCAAAGATACTCAAAGGCTTCCCTTGGAAGTGGTTTTGTAAAGATGTCTGCCACTTGTTCTTTTATGCCCACATATTCAACTATGATGTTCTTCTCTGCAACCTGTTCCTGTAGAAAGTGATACTTGATTGGAATGTGCTTCGTCTCGGAGTGCATCACTGAGTTCTTTGAGATACTGATGGCACTTGTATTATCACAATAGATTGGAATGGGATCATCATACTCAACCTGTATATCTGTTAGATTTTGTTTCCTCCATAGGACCTGTGTACAACATCCTATTACTGCAATATACTCTTCCCCGACTGTAAATAAGGATACTGATGATTTTTTCTTTCTTATCCATGATACTAAAGACTCACCCAAGTAGAACGTCGCTCCATTGGTGCTTCCTCGATCATCAATGCAACCTTCCTAATCTTCATATGTGTAGGAAATAAGTGATAGATCATTTCCTTTTGTATACCATAATCCAAACTCTTATGTTCCTTGAGATATCTAAAAATCCTCTTCACTGCTACGACATATGATTCCTTTGGTACTGCTTGAAATCATGCCAGTTGTCCAACTACCTAGATTACATATAGTCTAGATGCTGTCACATATAGTAAGCTACCAATTATTGACCTATATTTCCTTTGGTATGTAGACATTGAATCATTATCTTTTCTCAATTTGCAACTGGTTTGCAATCTTCCATTCCACAACTCTTTAGCATTTCTCTGATATACTTAGTTTGAGAAATACAAATTCCTTGGTTGATTTGACGTATCTGAAGACCCAGAAAGAAGGATAGTTCTCCAAGTAACGACATTTCAAATTCATTCTGCATATCCTTTGCAAAATTTTGGCTTAACTTGTCATCATTGCTTCCAAAAATAATATCATCAATATAAACTTCAATTAATAAAATACTATCTTGAGTTACATTGATGTAGAGGTTGTTGTCTGCACTTCCTTTTTTGAACCCTACTTGCTATAGATATTTATCCAGTCTAGAGTACCATGCTCTAGAAGCCTGTTTTAGACCATACAAGTCCTTCTTCAATTTTCACATGTAATCTACGTTCTCTGACAACTGAAATCCTTTTGGTTGTTTGATGTAGATTTCTTATTCATCTTTCATTTCTTCTTCATAAAGTTGTTTCAATGATTGATTTTCTTCTTCTTTTAATTCTTGTCCACATGTTTCATCAATTGTTACATTGATGTTTTCCACAACTTTGTTCAACCTTAAATTGTAACACTTGTATTCTTTCCTTGTACTTAAGTAACCAACAAGTAATCCTTTGTCCACACGTTAGTAAAAATTTCCCATTCTTCCATCTTCTCTTTTGATGTAGTATTTTCTTCCAAATACTCTGAAGTGCTTCACAATTGTTGGTCTTCCTTTCCATAGCTTGTTGGAATTTTTGTCATTGTTGTTTCTGTGCATTACTCTATTTTGAATGTGAAATGTTGTATGCATTACATGTATCCAAAAAATATCTGTCAATTTTGAATCCATTAGCATTGCTTGAGCCATTTCCTGTGTAATTATCGTCCATTATGATAATGTTCATTTGTCTCTGAACCACTCTCCAAACTAATCTATGAATCTATGCTCTTGTCCACTGTCATATATCTGTCCAAACCTGCTAAGTGTTGTTATGAATCCATCTCTGTCCATACTATCCAAGAATCTACTGCACACTGTCTATAATGTTGACCCATTTATCACTGTACTATCATGAAATATTCACTACTACAACTAATTGTACTTTTGCTAAGTGACTGCTCTTGATCTGTCTATTCAAACTCAACATGCTGCTCGAAGGATGCGTCTTTGGTCTGTCACAACTATCACATAGACTCCCCATGTCTAATATTCATGTTACCTGAGAGTCTCTAAGCTGGATGGATCAAAACAATTCTTTCTCTGATGTGTATTCATCATCATCTTCATTGGTAGATTCATCATCTCTCTAAGCTCTAACTTCTTTATTTGTGTCCTTGGATTCATCTTTCACTACAATGCCTAAAAGTAAAATCTCTTGAACCTGTTCCTTATTTACTTGTCATTCTTTTCTTTCAGTTGATTTCCAAACCTTTTTGTATCTGACATATTTATTTTTCTTTGTAGAATTTATTTCATCTCGTTTTATTGTCAATCTTGCGATCTCTGGGACCTGGTCTTTGTTCACATGTTCTTCGTGTTTTATTATCCATACTTTCTTACATATGATATCAATGTTCTCTTTCATGGAAGTATCGATCATGCTTCTACAATCACTAGCTATGTGTCCATAGTTATGACATTTTTAACATTCAATGTTACGTGGGCCCACATAGGCATTTTTTTCTTGAATATTTCTTTTATAATCCTTGCAATATGAAACGTTATGTCCAAAGTTAGTATAATAAAAACAATGTCCATAAAAGAAATTTGCATACGTGTGAGTGAATGATCTTCTTTGTGGCATAGTCCTTCTGAATTTTTGCCTTCACTGATCATGATCATGATTGCATATTCTTTGTGGCTTGAACATTGATGGTCTTCATGAAGATGTATCTTCAATAGTTTTCTTATATTCTGGTTGACCGTGATTCCTTCCTTTGAGTACTTCTGCATAACTCTTTCTATTTTCTTCATTTTTCTTTTCTAGCAACCGAGAGTGCTTCTCTTAATTCTCTATAACTAATGTGTATGTTTCCGTCTCTTCAACGTTCTGGTTGATCTTGACGATTTTACTTCTCAATGTGACAACTTCTTCTTCAAGCTTCTCAACCTCTTCTTCTTTCTTCGTTATCTGAGACTTCATGACTTCTTCTATTCTTTTTGCTTCTTCAAGATGAATTTTTAATGTGATTATTTCTTCTTCAAGTCCTTTCTCTTCTTGACCAAACTCTGCCTCAAGTTGGTTTAGATCATTGGTTATTTCTTTAAGGCGATCTGTCAATATTTTCTCTCTCATTTCTGCTTCTTCCTTATGTGCTTCTATGTTGGCTTCCAAATACTTCTTTTGATATTCAAGTTTTTCTTCGATCTTTCTGTCTTCTTCTAGCTAAGTTCTTAAGTTCTCGATGATCTATTGGGATTCTTAAAAAATGTGAACACTTTCCTTTTGTTTCATCAATTCTTTCTTGAGTGACTTGTTTTCTTCTCTTAGTTCATCTAAAGAACTAATCAATTCTGCTTCATAATTGTCTTCCTTTTCAATTAATTTTTTCTGTCTCATTTCCTTCATGGCATTCTATTTCAAGATGTCTGTGTTTTTTAGAATTAAATAAAAACAACATACCTATGGTGATTATGTACTCTTCATCTTCTAAATCTGTTTGACATGGTGAACATAATTCTTCTTGATCTGTATCTACATCTTCTCTAGCATTTTCAGAATCTGCGATGGGTGAATAATATATGCCATGTAACTTATCCCAAAGTTCTTTGGCTGATGAAAATTTACCAACCTTTTCTCTTACCGGATTAGGTAATCCTTCCCAGATGAAATCCATTGCTATTTTGTTATTCTTCTTCAATTCCTTCTTGGCTACAGTCTTTTCCATTTTTGAACTATGATATCCTGGAACAACTGATAGCCAAATATAATGTCCTTGTTCATGTAAAAATTCTTTCATCCTTTTGTTCCACATCTCATACTTTAAACCATTATGACCATTAAACATTGGTACTCCATTCTCAGAATAATCCATGATCTTCTTCCAGTGGTTAAACTATTTCCTGAAGGAATCGACTCTGATACCAATTGTTGGATTACTAAGAGGGGGGGTTAAGCAATAATAGAGAAATTTAATCATTTTTCACCATAAAATGAAAATGTTATATCAATGTAGCATTATCATCCAATAGTTGCATAGTAAATAAACAATGAACAAATGATCAATAACACACATACACAATACACCAATGTTTTACGTGGAAACCCAAAGTGGGAGAAAACCACATAATTATTTTTCTTATATGTCTTTAAGAAGTACATTCATTGGAAGCACCAACTTCCTTTGTTTCCAAATGCAACTGGAAGGAGGCTCCAACCCCCTAGTTTCTCAGGCTACAACTTGAGGGAAGCTCCAACTCCCAAATTTTATGGCTACAACTAGAAGGAGGCTACAACCCCCTATGTTCTTCAGATACAACCGGAAGGTGGCTACAACCACATGTCCTTGTCCCGTCCAACTGCCCTGATGTATAAGTAGAATGATGGAACCA
>SNQJ01S0058702.1:26255-44265 GCA_010110895.2 Picea sitchensis | reverse complement strand
TGAGAAACTCTCTTGTAAAATCTCTCTGTAATCTTTTTCTTTGCATTAATAAACTGCTCCAAGTAGCCGCGTTGGCTGGGGTCGTGGATGTTTCCCCGTAGAGGTTTTACCATGTGAAAACATCGGTGTGTTGATCTTTGATCTGGTTATGTGAGTGGTTACTGAAGGTGTTCGTCCTCTGTTGGAATACCTATGTTGTCGAACATGAATAAGTCAAATATGTCATTAGAAAATGCATTCTTCATGTAATCAATTATAACTAGTGGAAGAGGAAGGGGGAGAGATAAATCTAGAGGCATAGCTAGGAGTTCTACTAGAGGTGGACGTGGTAGTACTCTCACAAATACTGGTGGTAAAGGTCAAAATCAAAATACAAGTCAATCAAGTGGTCAAAAGTATGATAAATCAAATATTTAATGCCATTACTGTAAAAAGTATGGACATTATGCATATGAATGCATGAAGAGATAATATAATCAGAACAATCAAGGTCAAGATTATTCAAGCAACACAAATACACCATCCAGTTCTATGTTTATGGCACATGTTGAAGAAATACCTATAGTCTCACGAGTTGAATGCAATGTTTCTGAAGAAATCCCATGTGACATATGGTATTTAGATCCAGGCTGCAGTAATCACATGACATGAAACTTAGAACTGTTTTCTAGTTTGGATAAGTCAGTCCAAACTAAAGTTACACTTGGAATAGATATCCAAGTCACTGTCTTGGGTAAAAGAAGTATTAATATTTTAGCTAAAAAGGGGATGCAAAATGTTATGCCTTATGTATATTATATTGCTAGCCTAAAACATAATTTGATGAGAACATGATAGATATTACAAAAAGGATATAGAATCTACATAAAAGATAACCATTGTGTGATTTTGGACATATATCCAAGAAACCATCTTATTGAAAGAATTTAGATGACAAGGAATAGAATGTTTCCATTGACATTGAAGACAACCATGAAGAAAAAAATAGTCCAATCCGTTTATGAAGAAAAAAATGTGAACTATGATACGCATTTAAAGAAAAAAGTGAAGAAGTAAGTGCACGTTGTTGCAAGGAAGGAAAAGTTAGTGCGCATTGTTCCAAGAAAGAAGAAGACAATGACGTATAATTGTAGGAAACATTCCAATGTGAAGTACATGATGATTCCTAGTTGTGGCATTTCACATTTGGACATTTAAACTTCGGAGGTATGAAACTGCTACATACAAAATATATGGTGAAAGGTTTTCCATTGATTGAAAAAACAGAAAGAATATGTGAAGGTTGCATCTTTGGAAAGAAACATAGAGATCCATTTCCAATTGGAAAGTCATATAGGGAAAAATATCCATTGGAAATTGTACATTCAGATATATGTGGACCAATGAAAACACCATCTATAGGAGGAAGCACTTATTTCCTTACGTTTATTGATGATTTATCAAGAAAAATATGGATATACTTTCTAAAACATAAATCTGATGCATTTGGTTGTTTTCATCAGTTCAAATCACTTGTAGAGAAGAAAAGTGGTTGTCCCATCAATGTTCTAAGAACTCACAGAGGTGGTGAATATATTTCAAGAGATTTTCAGAACTTTTTAAAAGTTCATGGCATTCACAAGAAATTCATTGCTCGGTATACACAACAAACAAAATGGTGTCGCAAAGAGGAATAATCGAACCTTCATGGAAATGGTGTGCATTATGTTGGAAGCCAAACATTTTTCAAATGAGTATTGGGTTGAGGAAGTAGCAAATACAGTGTACATCGTGAACAGATGTCAGACAAAGAGTGTGAAAAATAAACTTCCTCAAGAAGCATGGACAGGTATGAAGCATAATGTCACGCACTTAAATTTTTTGGGTTATGTTGCATACGCACATCTTCCAGATGAGTTGAGAAAAAAGTTAGATAACAAAGGACATAAATGTATATTTGTTGGGTATTTTGAAGATATGAAAGCATACAAACTCTATGATCTTGTTACAAGAAAATTCATAATCAGTCGCAATGTTAAATTTGTGGAGAATGAAGCATGGGATGGAAGCATATAAATGGAAATTAAAATTATTGATGGTATCGCGCATGATGACCTGGAGGATGAAGTGGTTCAAACATAAAGTACAAGTCAGAGCACAACTCCTTCCACTTCTCGAACTGCGACACAAATCACAACACAAATTACTCCGGTGAGATCTGCATGTGTGTAGTCCACACCTAGAGCTCAACAAACTCCAGCAAGTAGTCCGAGTAGTTCTACATCTCTAGATACAACATTAGAAATTATGTTACCAAGAGAGAAAAGAAGTCTGCGCGACATATATAATGTTGACACAACAAATTCATTCTCAATCTTTGTTATGTTTTCACAAATAGATGATCCATTAACTTTTGAAGAAGATGTCAAAGATGATGTATGAGAAAAAGCCATGGATGAAGAAATTGAATGCATAGAGAACAATTAGACATGGAAATTGATAGATGTACCTCAGGACAAGGATGTGATAAGTGTCAAGTGGATTTATAAAACCAAGAAAGATACATATGGAAATGTGAAAAATCACAAGGCGAGATTAGTAGCAAGAGGATTTACACAACAACCTTGAATAGATTTCAATGAAACATTTGCGTGAGTTGCACGCATGGACAAACTCAGAACTATGTTGGCTATTGTTGTGCACAATAAATGGAATGTTTATCAAATGGATGCAAAGTAATCATTTTTTAATGGACATTTAGAGGAAGAAGTATATCTATAATAGCCACAAGGCTATGAGATTCCAGGACAAAAAAAAAAAGTATACATATTAAAGAAGGCACTATATGGATTAAAGCAACCTCCCAGAGCTTGGTACAGTCACATAGATTCCTATCTCACATAGAATGGATTTCAAAGAAGTGATTGTGATCCAACATTGTACATCAAAGAAAATCAACAAGGAAATACATTAATTGTTTTCTTATATGTAGATGATTTGATTTTTACAAGTGATTTTCGCATAGAAGAATTTAAGTTAGTTATGAAGGATTTTGAAATGATTGATTTGGGGCTTATAATATTTTTTGGGGTATTGAAGTTCACCAATCCAAATATGGTATATTTATTTCACAATCTAAATATGCACATGAAATGTTGAAAATATTTAACATGATAAATTCCAAAGCAGCCCCAACACCTGTCATAACAGGATTGAAGTTAATCAAGGAAGATGAAAGATCTAAAGTGGATCCCAATCTCTTTAAAAGGTTGGTAGGCAGCCTTATGTATCTGATATCAACAAGACCTGATATTATGTACGCAATGAGACTAATTTCAAGGTTCATGGAAACTCCAAAAGAATCCTATTGGAAGACAGTAAAAAGAATTTTGAGATATGTGAATGGAACAAAAGATTTTCGCATAAAACATTCTACTTCAGAATAATTGATACTTATTGGATACACTGAAAATGATTGTGGAGATAAGATAGATGACAAGAAAAGTACCTATGGGTACACATTTCATTTTGGAATAGGTATAGTGTTGTGTGCATTAAGGAAGAATCCCATTGTGAGTCTTTCTTCATCTTAAGTTCGGTACGTCGTAGAAAAGCACATCTTGTCAAGTTCTTTGGATGAGAAGAATGCTAAAATATTTGTTACAGGAACAATAGGGACCAACTACAATGTTTTCTAATAACAATTATGCCATTGCGCTATACAAGAATCATGTGTTTCACAAGAAAACCAAGCACATTGATAGAAGGTATCATTTTATTAGAGAATTGGTGAATACCAAAGAAATTTGTTTAAAGTTTTGCAGGTCAAAAGAACAAGTTGCATATATATTTAGAAAATATTTAGCAAGGGATACATTTTAGAAACTACGCAGTTGTCTAGGAGTTGGAACGGTCGCAGATATCTGATAGTTCATGTCAATCCAAATTTTTTATTTAAGTTTTGTGTTTTGTAATCCCACCTACTTATAATTAGAGTGTTGGAAATATTAATTACAAGTCGCGAGATTTACGCTTACGCCAACTATGTCTGTCATGGAAAGTAGGATAGTTAGTAAGTCAAACATGACAAGGAGGAGTGTTAGCATGAGCAACATTAAATGAGTCGATATTTTATATTTCTTGAGATCTATTATGAAGATAGACTCAATTAAATTTATTGTCAAGTGGATTTATAAAACCAAGCAAGATCCATGTGGAAATCTGAAAAATCACAAGGCGAGATTAGTAGAAAGAGGATTTACACAACAACCTCAAATAGATTTCAATGAAACATTTGTGTCGGTTGCACGCATGGACAAAGTTAGAACTATGTTGGCTATTGTTGTGCACAATAAATTGAATGTTTATCAAATGGATGTAAAGTAATCATTTTTTAATGGACATTTAGAGGAAGAAGTATATCTATAATATCCACAAGGCTATGAGATTCCAGGACAAGAAAAAAAAGTATACATATTAAAGAAGACATTATATGGATTAAAGCAACCTCCCAAAGCTTGGTACAATCACATATATTCCTATCTCACATAGAATTGATTTCAAAGAAGTGATTGTGATCCAACATTGTACATCAAAGAAAATCAACAAGGAAATACGTTAATTATTTTCTTATATGTAGATGATTTGATTTTTACAAGTGATTTTCGCATAGAAGAATTTAAGTTAGTCATGAAGGATTTTGAAATGACTGATTTGGGGCTTATGAGATATTTTTTGGGTATTGAAGTTCACTAGTCCAAATATGATATATTTAATTTACAATCTAAATATGCACATGAAACGTTGAAAAGATTCAACATGATAAATTCCAAAGAAGCCCCAACACCTGTCATAAAAGGATTGAAGTTAATCAAAGAAGATGAAAGATCTAAAGAGGATCCCAATCTCTTTAAAAGGCTGGTAGACAACCTTATGTATCTAATATCAACAAGACCTGATATTATGTATGTAGTGAGCCTAATTTCAAGGTTCATGGAAACTCCAAAAGAATCCTATTGGAAGATAGTAAAAAGAATTTTGAGATATGTGAATGGAACAAAAGATTTTGGCATAAAAAATTCTACTTCAGAAGAATTGATACTTATTGGATACATTGATAATGATTGTGGAGGCAACATAGATGACAAGAAAAGTACCTATGGGTACACATTTCATTTTGGAATAGGTATAGTGTCATGTGCATTAAGGAAGAATCCCATTGTGAGTCTTTCTTCATCTTAAGTTCAGTACATTGTAGAAAAGCACATCTTGTCAAGTTGTTTGGATGAGAAGAATGTTAAAATATTTGTTACAGGAACAATAGGGACCAACTACAATGTTTTGTAATAAAAATTATGTCATTGCGCTATACAAGAATCATGTGTTTCACAAGAAAACCAAGCACATTGATAGAAGGTATCATTTTATTAGAGAATTGGTGAATAACAAAGAAATTTGTTTAAAGTTTTGCAGGTCAAAAGAACAAGTTGCATATATATTTAGAAAATCTTTGGCAAAGGATGCATTTTAGAAACTGTGCAGTTGTCTAGGAGTCGGAACGGTCACAGATATTTGACAATTCTCAATCCAAATTTTTTATTTAAATTTTGTGCTTTTTAATCCCACCTACTTATAATTAAGGGGGAGTGTTGGAAATATTAATTACAAGTCGTGAGATTTACGCTTACACCGACTTTGTCTGTCATGGAAAGTAAGATAGTTAGTAATTCAAACATGACAAGGAGGAGTGTTACCATGAGCGACATTAAATGAGTCGATATTTTATATTTCTTGAGATCTGTTATGCAGATAGAGTAAATTGAATTTATTGTCGTCTTAAATGTTTGAGTCAGTTCACTTCTATATGAAGTCTTAATCTTAGTATATATATGTCTGAGTCTGTAGGTAGTTGACACGGAGATAGAGAGTGTGTTAGTTGATAGTTATAAGCAACAACATCTTGGAAGAGATTCAAATAAGTTTGTGACCACAAGCTCTATGTTTCTGAAAGTCTGCAGAAGTTGTTGGAGCCGAAGCTTGACATAGTTTTGTATTTTGTAATTGCGCGCAACATCCAAGTTGGTAATACATTAAGATTATGTGTTGTTGATATATTTATGAGTTACATACATGAATGATTTCAGTTCCAAATTATGTTGTGTTCAAACACCTTGAAAATATATTCTCTTTGTTTCTAAACAAGCTAAAGTTATTTTATAAGTTCTTGAATCTGCACTGAAAGTATACACGTGAGTTTATGTACTAAGAATAACATAGTGTTAAGTTTATGACAAAGAAATTATCTTGTTAAGTGTTATCATCAAAGCACACAGTATATCGTGCAGTCTAGGAATTGTGCGGTAAGTCCTGAGAGCTCAGTGACGAAGAATCTAACTGTGCGGTCTTTGCAACCGCGTTGCACTGAGAAAAGTATGCGCACTCTAGATCCAAGAAACGTTCATATTGTTTTACTTAATGATTAAGTACTATTTTTTTACTTAGGGAAACTTTTAATGTCCAAAGGAAATCTTTCATTATTGTTGGTTAATTTCTTGTCTCAAGTTTTAGTTTTCAATACAGCTTTTATTTTCTTAAAAATTCAACTTCTTGTTACATTTATATTTATTCATTTTCCACCAATGTAGAATTTGGTATTTTTAGATGATTTTGATTTGATATTATAGTTGTTTTTTCTTCATTATTGTTATAAAGGCTTTTTAGGTTTCTTGAGTTTATCCATTCACATAAGTCTCTCTACTTTTTTTTTATATTACCTAGACCTTCCTTACCCATAATTTATACCACGCTAGATCTATATGTAGTTTAGTCTAAACATTCTATTTTTTATATTTTTTTATCCATTTTGCTCAAAATACAGCTTGAAATTTAGAGGAATTTTTTATATTTTTTTATCCATTTTGCTCAAAAAACTACAAAGAGCACAAGGCATGGAAAGAGGAAAATTTTCCAAATCTATCTCGATGATGATTGCTAAGAAAACAACCAACAAAAAGACCATCTTATCAGAGGAATAAGAGGAAGAATAGTCACCATATTATGGTTACATAGATGCTACAATGAGAAATAGTTTAGATGATCAAGTCACTTATGCCAAATTCTTCTCAAATCATTGTTATGAGTAGTAAAAGATGATGGAAAAGTTGATGACCCAAAGTTTTCAAATATATACAACCTGGTAATATCATCAATAATTATAATTGCTTGGACATTCTTAGGATATTTTAAGTCCTTGATTACAAACTGGTGAGGTGAAAACTCTATTGTTTTACCTCATTCACCTGAATGATTGATTTGATATACCGATACAATATTGCAGGAGGGACTTGGAACACATAATGCATCATTAAAAAGACCAACATCTAGTTGAATTGTTCCATACCCTACAACACTAAGAGATCTATTATCACCAATAAAATATTTTTTGTGTTACATTCATTAAGAGAAGAAAAATGTCTTTGTCCTTAGCCATATGATAAGGTGCTCCAAAATAAGTAAGTCATTGTTTAGAAGGAGAAATAGATGTTGAATTGAAGGAGAAAACAAAAGAAAAATTTTCATGTCCATGGGAAGTAGAGTTAAATGATGAAGAGTCGAGATTGAGTTGTTCGTATTCATTATTTCTTGTAATACTTCTATATTATTAAAACATTTAGACTCTATATGACCATCTCACCCACAAAAATTATAATGTCTCTCAAACTTCTTACTTTTCAATTTAGTTCATTTGTCACCATTAGGAGTAGGAGTTGGCTGAGAGGGTCCAAGGCTTTCATTTTTCTTATTTTTATGAGGATGTTCCTTCTTTTTATGCTTGGATTTATCCTTTTGTTGTTCTGCTACTTGGATTTGTTAGACGTACTTGCACTACTAATCACTCCAAGATGCAAGAGATTACCTTACTTTCTAATCAAATAATCACCAAAAGATTCAAGAGCGGGTTCTTTGTAAGAATCTTGTATAGCCTCACTAATGGAGTTAAAAGTAGATACACAAATAGAGCATGCAATACCAAGATTAGCAAGAATAGCATATATACATTAGTCATCCTTACTTGGTATGTTACATTCTTCAAGTAAAATTCTCAGTGTTTTGAACTTAGATATATTGTCTTCAATGTAAGAGAAATCACTGGGATTTAAAGAAAACGATTGTGTTTTTAGTTGGTGTCCTTGAATCTCATTGTGTTTACCAAATATGATTTCCAACTTTACTCAATTTTCATCTATTTTTTCAAATCCTTAAAGGTAAAACTGCAAATCACTAGAGATGGACATTCTGATTAATCCATGTACTTTGTCATTTTTATTATCCCATTTGGATTTCTTTGAGGTATTAGTGGAGGTAGATTCTTTTCCAAAGATAATTTGATAAAGTCATTTACTTCATAGTACATCCTCCATACGAGATTTCCATGAAATGTTTTTTGAACTAGTAAGAAAAAAGATCGCTTAGATTAGTCATATTAAAATATGTAGGTAAGATGGATTCAAAAGTCGAAATTGACCATTTCAATGGAAATCTCTATAAAAAAAAATAGGTAGTTTAAAAAAGGGGCATTGAAAAGGGACTGTCAAAGTTATTCCATTTTCAAATAAACATAAAAAAATAACCAAAATGTCACATGGTAGGTAGAGGTTGGTCCATGTGGTGATGATGTGGTGATGGGTGCACAATGAGGTGGCTGAGTAAAAAAACAATTTCTCCCTTCTTCAACTTTC
This sequence comes from Picea sitchensis, assembly GCA_010110895.2. Taxonomy (NCBI): domain Eukaryota; kingdom Viridiplantae; phylum Streptophyta; class Pinopsida; order Pinales; family Pinaceae; genus Picea; species Picea sitchensis. The sequence goes on along the minus strand of SNQJ01S0058702.1, from coordinate 35,548 downwards.
CGTATAAGTCCACTTTTACAAATAAGTTACTTTTATTATAAGTTAACCATTTTTATAGACTTAGTGATAACAATTTTTAAAAAATAAGTTAAAGTTATTATATAGTGAAATGCACTTTACAATAAAGTTATCTAATAACTTGAAGTTGCATTAACTTTTTCAAAAAGTAATTTAATGAAAAGCACTTGAACTCAAGACATTTTATTTAATAAAGTGACTTTGAACAAAGTGAGTTAATACAAAAATATATAACAAATGTTATAAAGAAGAAGTTTTTTTTTTTTTTTTAATAACATTTGCCTTGAAGTGAAGTGTGTGCTTACTACAAACACCCTTTTTCATGCTTGCAAAAATTTTCAACATAATTTCACACAAAATACAAACAAAACTTTGAAAAAGAAATTTGAAACTTGATAAGCTCAATGTTAGATCTCAATTATTTTACCCAGAAAATATTTTCTCTATTTCCGATTTGATAAGATTGCATAAATCTCAGGGAAAAGAGCATATGCAATATATAAAACACTTTCCACTTTGTTTCTACTTTTGGGGGATCACACAAGGCACAGAGAAAAGAATATATGGATATTGGAAAGGTAGCAAACCTAAAATATAAACAAAAAAAAAACTGAAATATTAACATAAAGTTAAAAAAAAAAAAATTGTAATGAAACAAAATCTTTTTAATGTCAAAGGAAAAGTGTTTACAACTGAAATAGGCACTTTGTACGTAATGGAATGACTCTCTTAGCTTATAAATTCTCAAAATAGTAGAAACAAGAATTCTTTTGATATATACAGTGACAAGTTTAGGTTCTCAATCAACAATGGGAGGGGGTGTTCATATAATCTCTAATACCATGTTCGATAAACATGATATTTTTAGATAGGTCGAACATCTTAAGAAATTACTCACACAAACATATCAAAGATTATTACACCAGTGCATTATGTGGTTAAAACTGTCAAAGAGGGAAACAGTCCATGACCCCAACCAACGCGGCTACTTGAGGCAATATATTAATACAAAAGGAAAATATTTTACATATGAGTTTCTGACAATCAATCATCAATAAACAATTATCCATGCTCTTTAAATATAGATTATGGACCAATTTGATATTAAGCTACATATCCATATAACCATTAGTTGGATCACTTTATGTCTAGAACATATGGTGACCATTGTATTAGATAACTACAAATTCATAATAAGAAAACAAACTAATGAAACACACTTTACCTAAAGACACATTGGGCCAAGTTGATATTAACTAACTCCCAAGTATCTAAATATCCTAACATAACAAATATTGATACTTTTTGACCCTATATTTAGAATTATTAGATAATTTCCCTCATACACATGTAATAGAATTTATAATAGTCCAAAAAAATGTAAAAAAGGAAAAGTAAGTTGACTCTCTAGTTCTTTCAAAAGAGTCATTTTCAGTGAATGCCATTGTCAGTGTTTACATTTCAACATAGTGGTTGGAGGTTAAAGTAGGGAATTTCTTCGACTAGTAATGATAGCTTTGGGTTTTGTTAATGTCTAAGTTTGATGAAAATACAATTTATGTGATACAAGAGTAAAATAGTGTTATTTCCTTTGTTATTTGAAGAATTTGAAAAGTGGAAACATAATAATGGAGAGATAAACCTACTTTAAATTCAAAGGAAATGAATGAAAGTAATGAAAACCTCCCCCATCCTCATCATGGTTACATAGACTACTCCAAAACATGCGCACATTCTTGTTTAAAAAAGGACATGGGTAATTTTTAGGAGCATTACAACATGAGATGCACGTTGCTATTTTTTGACATCAACTTTATTTGAAAATCTTAAATTTATTGAAAATTAATAAATAGTTTTTTTTTATAATTTCTATATAAATTTGTGATTCATATTTCAAAAAGTGTATTTAAAGTGTCCATTATTTATTTTTCCAATTTAAAGTTTTAAATTAAAGTGCACAAGCTCGTATTATAATTTCTATATTTCTTAACTCAAAAAGTTATTTTGAATTCTTAATAAATTTGAGATTACGTAAAGTTTTTTAACAAAAATAATAATTTTGTATTTTTTATAAAATAATCGAGGTTTCATAAAACTTTTAATTTATATTTTAAATTTGTTTCTTACCTATTTTTTTTCCAATAGAAAATTTGTTCGAAATTATATTAGTGTATAATTTTTTTTACATCTGCAAGGATTCTTGATCAAAAAGCATATCTATGTTGCTTCACTTAGTACTCTTTCTATCACAAATCCAAAAAGGCTTAACACTAATGTGTCTCAAATACTATCCAAAATGATCTTTACAAAAGGCAATATATCTTAGAGAAGGCTAAAATATTAAAGGTTCATCTCCTCAAAAATATTTCAAAATACTTTGAAACCATGATCCAACATCCTGAGCCAACTCATAAACATGAGAAATTAAAGAAGTTTTAAATGTGAAAGTGGACCTGTCGTCCCATTTTCCCAAGTGAAGTAAGTTAATCTTCCTTTCGGCTCCAGGAGGGGTTGCTTAGAAAGTTGATCTACTTCCTTGTTAAATTCCCTGAAAATATGATGAAAGCTAATTTCATGGAATATAGTAGTCAAATCCTTGGTTCTGCACTTCCATCCTTCGATGTTGATGGCATGCAAATTACCTTTATGATTTAACCAATCTATAATCACCTTAGAGTCCCCCATCAACTGTAACTTTGGAATATTCCAATGATTTGCAAGAGTGACCCATACCCCCATCAACTCTGCTTTTGTATTTGTTCCTTCCCCACAATTGATGTGCCATCTGTAAACATTCAAGTCTGGAATTTTAGTGACTCCCCCAGCTCCACAAATCAAGCCACCTGTTATAGACGCCCCATCAAAATATGCAATAGTATAACCCTCAAACTGTGTGATCGAGCACATTCTTTTGGTGTTCAATGTTCGTGTTTGTGGATGGAGGTTGAGCGCTCCTAGTGTCTTATATACCACTACCCATACCGATGGATCTTTCTCGTCAAATATTACTTCGTTTCTCTTAAGACAAATATTCCAACAGGAAAGTGCAGCCATATTTTTCGAAACATTCTTGTCTTTTGTCTAGAAGGCTATACAATCATTAAAGGAATTTCCAGCCCAAGGTTTTTTAAATTTTAGTAAATAAGAAATTATGGTCCAAATTGTCTGAGTGAAAGTGCAGTGAAGGAATAGGTGGTTGATATCTTCAGATTTTTTTTTGCACAGAAGGCATATACCAAGTCCTTGCCAACATCTTTTTTGTAAGACTTCCTAGGATAAAATCCTATTTTTAGCTTCCATTCAGCTGAATAATTTAATCTTCGGCTGGAGGTTCCATTTCCATAAATTTACCTTCCATCCACTCCAGATTGGATAATCATATGTAGAAATGAGTGCATAGTAAAAGTTTTTTACAGTTATGTTTCCAGTGGAGTCTCCTCCCATCCAGAGTAGAGTATCATTTGTATCATGGAGAGATACACCAGCACCAATAAGTTCATTACAGTAGCTATCCCATTCGGATGCTAGAGTTCCCAATAAGCCCAAATCCTCCTTGCTTATCCATGACTCGGAGAAATTAAGGGGATCCCAGGCAACAGTGGATTGAGCCAAAACAATGATCCTTCTTTGTTTTAAATGAGAGATAATCACTTCCGACAAAAATGATCTTGCATCAATGCCTAAGATCTTAGGCATCGACGCAAGGATCTTGTTTATGCCTAAGGACAGAACAAACATATTATTTTGTCAATTTCCCACCATTCTTGTAAGGTAGCCCTCGTCATAATTAGAACATCATCCACAAACAATAAATGAAGAATATTATACATACGAGATACTTTTATACCTAGAAGAGTGCCTTCACTGATGTTGTTTTTCAGTAATAGACCGAGACCCTCCATAACTAGGATAAAGAGCAGTGGAGATAATGGACAACCTTGTCGCAATCCCTACCACTTCTGAAAAAATCAGTAGCCTCACCATTAATTAAAATTGAAAAGGATGATGAAGTCACGCAACTCATGATCTAGTTTGTCTTCTGGATCCCAAAGCCGACTTTTAATAGGATCAATCTTAAAAGTTCCCAAGCAATACAATCATACGCCTTCCTTAAGTTCAATTTTAAAACCAGAGATTTTAATTTTTTCTTCTTTATGCTGTGTAAACTTTCATGAGCTGCGCCAATAACATCTTGAATCCTCCTACCTTGTAAGAAACCCAACTGTTCATCAGATAGTGAACTAGAAAGTATCAGTTTGATCCGGTTTGAAATGATTTTTGATATCACTTTATAACACAAATTGCACAAATATATCGGGTGGAAATCAACAAAGGTAGCAGGTTTATTAGCCTTCGCAATCAGAGTCAGGAATGTCGAATTTAGGCTTCCCACAATAGAGCATAGCCTTCTCGATTCCTTCACCATATCGAGGAGATCCTCACCAACTAAATAAAAAAAGAATGTAAAAAACTCAGTCATCCAACCATCTGACCTTGGGCTCTTATCTCTTTTGAATTTAAAAAGGACATGCTTTAATTCCTCCAATGTAACAGGGTTGAAAAGTGTGGATTTAACATCCAGGGAAAAGCTCAATTATTTTGACTTGTTCGATAGTATTCGTGGTAACCAGAGCTTTATAGAAATTCTTAAAATGATGAACCGCTTCCTCCTTTAAGGCTCCTTGCTCTGATAAGTTAAAGCCATTTCCATCAGTGATCTCCCAGACATGTTTTCGGATCCTATTGTGGCTAGCATAATTGTGAAAAAACTTAGTATTATTGTCCTCGCTAACCAACCAAATAGTCCTGCTATGGAGTCTCCACTATTCTTCTGAACCTCTTAATATATTGTTTCTTTCGAGTTCCAGCTGCCGGAGAAGATTTTCTTCTTCAAGATTTGATGAATCATCGACCAGTCGCATAATTGAGTCCTTTGTACCAGATTCTAGGTTCCTCAAATTTTCTTTGTTCCTGGCCATACTAGCTTTATACCAGACTTTTGTATGAGTCTCAAGAAATTTTAATTTCCAAACCAGTCTTTTTTCTCTACCACCTTCGGATAAGAAGTTTGGATCCTTCTAGATCTTATGTACTAAATCCAAATAATCTTGCTCATTCAGCCAATGGGCATTTAGTTTGAAAGGATATGCCTTGTAAAAGGGATGAATCTCCAACTGTAAAAGGACAGGAGAATGATTAGAAATGAATGGAAACTTGACACATGACCTATAAATTCCCACAACAGATAATAACTCTTCAGAAACTAGACATCTGTCCAATCTCCTGGCTACCGGTTCATGACCAGAACGTCCGTTCCGCCATGTAGGAACCAATTTAGCTGGTTTAATTTCTGTCAACTTTTTGGATAGAAATTGATCGCTGTAAAAATCATCTAACGATCCATGCCAAGTAGATTCTCCCTCAAACTCATCCGAGGAAAAGATAATATTCAGATCTCCAGCTATGATCAAATTCTTGATAGACAAAATACCACTATCAGCCACCGATTGCCATAAGAGTTTTCGATTCGTGCACAGTCCATATATATTAAGCATAGCTATCTCTCACTTATCTTTATAACACATGCATGTTAACAGAATACCACCAATAGTAAAATAGAGAACTATTTCATATAAATTAGGATCCCATGAGACTAATAAGCCCCCCAAAGTACCCATAGAATTTACAGCACATGAAACCCAGGAGGGGCGCAACACATGCATGAAGTATCTTTCTTTCTGAGCAGTAACCAAAGTTTACTGGATAAAATAATTTCTGGACGGGAATGATCCAAAAGTCGCCTAACAGAGGTTGCTTTGAGGGTGCCTCCAATCCATCTAATATTTAAGGAAAGTAATAACATCACTTAGCCCGTGCCAGGGCTTTCATTGCTCTAAGAGATCCACAATCAGTGGAGGAAGGGGTAGATTCATCAAACTTGGAAGATAATACTGCCATTTTTTTCGAGGTACTTCGAGTCTTTATAAGAGAATGTTCTATGCCAAATCCCCTTGACCAGACAAATTCTTTCCCAATCCCCTCAGTATGTGACCGAGAGGTATTTTCCCCTGAGTCCGATGAAGGATCAATTATAGCCTTCCCCAAATAGGTCGGCAACTTAATGGTATTGTTACTGTTCCGTATGAAAGGGATCAAAGATTATAATACCACACTGAGGGTAAGATCTTCCTCCTCTGATTCTCTATACCCCGACTCCACCAATGTGTCTAACTTCTCTGACGACGAGTGGCCAGGGGTAGTTACCTGAGCCTAAGAGCTACAAAGATGAGGTAAAGGGGACTTAAGTGGCTTTGACACTGGGATATTAGGAGGACCAGGAGGAAGTAATGGTAAAACCTCGGGTACTAGTACAGGGGAGGGATTCAAGTCGAGTGAACTCGTCGAAATCTCCAAAGGAGGTTTAATAGTAGCAGTACCACTCTCAGTGCGTCCCTTAGTTACAATAGTAGATAAATGTAGCCAATGCAACTTTTCCAAAGCGTCCTTTTCCTAGAGCGACAAAGATGATTATAAAGCAGGACACAGATTTTTTAACTTACCTATAAGAGACATCGGAGGCTCCACCTAACTATCTGGCTCAGGACCATAGTGTATAGGATCCCAACCATAAGAATTCACTTCTGTAACATATTTAGGTGGTTCTCTTTGTAAAAGTGAGTCCTCTGATGTTTCTTCTGGCACCTTACCATAACAATCGCGACAGAGGTGGCCTGTGCAGCGACACCGACTGCAGCGGAAAGGTATTCCAAGATAGTCCATCCCCTGAGTATAATGGTTCCCACGCCATTCTATATCTAACACCTATAGAAGCCCTCCATGAATATCCATTTCCACTAAAATTATGCCCATTTTTCTTGAAGAATTCTCCAAAGTCTGTAAATCCAGTGAAATAAACTTCCCCAATGCATCTTCAATCGCTCTCAGGGCTCCTTCGTTCCACATATGAATCAGTAAACCCGACAATAGTACCCACAGGTGACGGAACTGAAAATGTTCCGTCGTCGGGTCAAAGGCCACCCTCCAACGTTTGAGCATTAAGTTGCTTCCCCCATGAACCCGAACGAATTTAGCAACATCGATGCATCTTCCAGGGTTCTACAAATGAATCTCATCCAAGCCTTCGTTAGAAAGAGGCCGATATTGTCCCTTTACTCAGATAGGTATAGGAAAATCTATTGTCCCTTTACTCAGATAGGTATAGGAAAATCTATTGTCCCTTTACTCAGATAGGTATAGGAAAATCTACCTACCAAGCCAACACCATTTTCCTTACCTTCCTATTTGCCTTCCACACTTTTCTCCGGACACCAGCCGAGTTTGGAGTTTTATGAGCTTTCCTCAATCTATCCGACGAGTATACACTCTTATTGCCCAACTGTGTATCACGAACCGTCGATAGACCATCCGCTGGAAATGTAAGGCCATTTGCTGCAGGGGGTAATGTATTATGACTAGAATAAACCGAATCCTGGGTGCAGGTAAGACCTTGAGCAGATGTCAGGTTCGATGTCATAATGCCTGGAGCGATGGTCAGATCAGGAGCGGTGTGGGTTAATGGGCCAAGTACACCACCCATTGAATCGATCTTCGTGAAAAGACCCTCATGATGCCACTCGAGCTTGGCCTCAACATTCATTAAATCCAAAACGTTTTTCTCTATGTCAGCAGTAGCTGGAGTTTCCTAGACAGGAAATAAATACTGAAAACTGGGCCCAGGATCCCGAAGAAGAACTGTCCTGGAAACGCCAGTGCTAAATGTGGTAGCCGTTCGTAAACTAGTCACAGTTCACCCGGAGCCTAATCAACTAAGAAACAAACTAAATCTATCAAACCTCTAAAACATAACTGGGATAGTGAGTAGCGCACTACTCTTTGAAAAAAAATCATCGCCCAGTTCCGCCAAGAATGGCAACAGTCCATCCTCACTAAAATGCTACCCAGTATAAAGTAGTCCATCCACACAATACTCCAGCCCAGTAGCAGGAGTCCGCCATTGTTGAAGCTTGTCCATCCTCGTTTCCCGCCCAGTTGCAGAGTCGCGCGAGTTCAAAACCATCTACCAAACCAACTGATAACGAATCAATACCTACTGATAACGCATCAATACCAGATCCCCGTTAAACTTATCAACATAATCTTAAAGAGGTACTATATGTATCGACTCTCGGAGGACGTTGAGTTCACAGGGAATCTTCAAGGTTGGTAAACAAATCTTTATGATATCTATTTAAATTTGTGATTTGTGTCAGGTCCACATTATTATATTTAAATCCTCCAATAGAAATATCAATTTTAATATTATTTAAATTTTTAAATAATATTTAATTTGGAAAAAGTATTCCAACATTAATATAATATAAAATATTTAAATGTCTTTTTATTTATTATTTAAATTTTTATATTAAAAAAATATTAAAAATACAAGTATTAGAACAACCACATTATGAAGTTGATATAAGCATACCAAGTCATAAATCTGGATGAAAAATAGAATTATCCATTTATATCAATTATTATCATTTTTAAAATGTGGTTATTTTAGATATTTTAGTGAATAATATTATTAAAATATTTAATTTAAATTACAATACTTTTATTGGAATGTAATATTCAATCATGTTTAAAACAGATCTCAAATTGGAAAGAAGATGCCATATGATACACCCAAATACGTTGCAGTATCAAAATGCTTTTATACTTAAAATAGATGAAAAAGATCTGAAAATGGAGTCTGAGTAATGATGGGCCTGACTTCGGGCACCCTTAGCTTCCTAATTTAGATGATATTTCCCGACATTATAGAAAAATTATGCCAATCTATTTGATCCACTTATTACCGCCAATGTAACTGATACTCAAATACTGTGCGATCTGCGTACGATCAGTGAATGTATATGACCACGGAACTCTTTTGTTTGCTATTGCTCCAGGCCCGTCACATTGTTCTGGGCGCCCGACCCACTCAGAGTTATGAATGGATTTTCTGCAGCGATAGTGAAAATTACTTGTCCATGAAGAAATTGCTAACCATAAAACTTGTTAATTGCTCCTGCCAATATCTCCCAACGTTTGTTTTTTAGCCGCAAACCATATTAAATCAAAGCCCTTCAATTTGTGTGACTAGGAAGAATATTCACTCTTGAGTGAATCTAAGAATATTCATTTCATTTATTCCAAATTCCTCACTAATCTGTAAAAGTTGTCAATCGATATATTCTTCGGCATAATAAAATATAGAAATATATAATAATAAT
>SNQJ01S0058702.1:0-19711 GCA_010110895.2 Picea sitchensis | reverse complement strand
TATACTTTATCACTACACAAAAGCACATATATAGAGGAATTCAAAAGAGAGATTCCAAATTCACAAAAGCATATCTATAAAGGAATTCAAAAAGAGAGATTTCAAATTCATTCAAATGAGATGATTCCAAAATTGTAACAATCCAAATTGATTAATTTTTATATAGTTTTTAATTTAAATTTAATTAATTATTAAAATATATTAAATGAGACTTTTATTATTTTATTATTAAAAGGTGGGTGAAGTAATTAATGGGAGGATAAGGTTGTTGGGAAATTAATGAGGGGGATTTGAGGGAGGAGGATAAGAAAGAGAGGAGGGGACTAGAGGACAGTGTCTCTTTTTGCATTGGAAATTTCAACAAGAGGTGAAGGAGGAGGAGGAAATTTGGGAAAATAATGCATTTTGGAAACTCTCATAGGGCATTGTTGTTGCTGGACATTTTGGGCTTGGGGGCCAGGCAACTGCACAGATTCCTGGAGCTACCTGGATCTAGGGAGACGAAGAGGCTATTCCTAGTTGGCTGAGAGGTCAATATTCAGTTGGGAAGTTTGGGCAAGTTCAAAAACAAGATAACCAGGGACTAAATCAACTAATATACAAGTAGAGGTACTTATTTTGTGCATTTTATGCTATTATTATGTTATTGTTGATTACTATGTTGCTATAAAGAAAATCATGAAAGGAATACTTTGAACTAAATTGAATTTATTTATGCAAGATGAATAGATTTTTATTTTATTTTTAGACTTTGTATGAAAGGCCTTACATATATGGTATCAAAGCTCGGTTTCAAAACTGAAACTTAGGCTTCACCACCCAAAGAATTGGGATTTTGTCTTTATACCAACATGGTGTGCAACCTCTTCATCTGCAATCCAATTTAGGTTGTTACAACTACTTCTTTCCTATCCACTGATATTTTACTTATAGCAGGACTAGTGGTACCACCAGCCCTGAACTCAAACATGGGAGTGTAGAACTATTCGAGCATTCCATGTATTTGTCCCAAAACTTCTATAGTTTTTAATCTTGTGTAGCAGTTTGGATACCTGACCATTCCAAGTTAGTTCTAAACACCAGGCCTTTTATTTCATTAGAAGCTGCATTGTTGGAGGTCCTTGAGCCTTTTGAGTCACGCCGGCGGAATAAAATGATCCAGGATGTTATTTCCAAGATCACAACGATTCCACCTAGTCTAGAAATCACTATGATATAAGCCCACTTCCACTTGTTCTCAGGTTGCAGAATATCAAATCCTTTGAACATATTCAGTATGTTTAAAACAATGACTTTGTAACCAAGGTTGTGATGATATATATTCCAATACTTTCGAAACTCATGCTCTTTCTTTGGCCTCAGAAGCAATACAAAGACATGCAATGTTCTGAATACAAAAATTGCAATTTCGATGCTTCGATGTTGGCTATACACAACTCTTTTAGAATAGCTCCCCAGCTTAAGGCCAGTGGCCCAACGAGCCACACCAAGAGCATAGCCAACGGTCTGACAAAACTCTTGCAGGTAAAACCAGGCATGATCTGCAGATTCAAATTGTCGTGGATACCTAGCAAACATTCTCCCAATTGGAAGAAATATGCCCCAACCAACTGCATTCAATATCCCATGTCTAATTTTCAGATCATGATGTGGAGTTCTTGTAGATGTGGTAGCTACTCCAGGCTTAAGATCTATGGTACCCACTCTAGAAGGTGTGAGCCTAAGGAACCAAGCCTTTGAAATTCCTATTGGTATTCCACACATGATTCACAGTCGTCTTATTGTTCTTCAACATTCAGGTAGTGAATATGGTGATCTGGTTATTTTTGAACTCCACGACCTTGTCCTCCACCGTGAAATCGATCTTCGAGGGCTCCAGAGGAGCACTCTTTTTGGCATCTGTGACATTGTACGTCTGGACGAGGAGTGTGTTGTTGGAGTTATTTAACGCAATCAGGGATCAAGTCCCGCTCATCATGGATGCATCCGGGTTGAATCCCCAGGCGACCCAACCTCCCGAGGCGTCCGACCGAGCCATGAAGGCCATGCATATGGATCCATTTCCAGGCTCGTACATCGAGGAAAAATTAGCATTCAACTGCTGAAGCGACTAGAAGCTGTTGAACAACCTATTGCTCGTGAAGGATCTTGTGCATGTCTGCACTCATGATAGGTACCCGACATTGCAGAGAAAAAAAACCAGAAAGAACAAAAGCATGAGTGATTTCGCCATGGGAATAGATATCAGTACCAAAATCGTTGAATTCTCAACCTTAAACCAGTCTGAATGAAAAATGTCCATAACGCCTGTTCAGTTTAATAGTCTCTCTAACCTTCACCTAATCATCCATAGACCATAAGTCGAAGAAACACGTGTTGGTGTGAGCGCTGGGATTTGAACTTGGCTCTCACTCGCTCTCTTCACATGGTAAATATGAGAAGATTATGATGTGTACTCCCTCATCGCCACCTTGTTCCTGTGGATCTTTATTTTTTCCACATGATCCAGGTGGATATCGGTGGCCACCTATCTTTTCCAACTTGTTCAAAACAATATTCAGGTAATTTTGACAATTTACTATTTTTAATAGTTTTGACTTCCAGGGTTATTTTGAGGGCCTAAATGAATGTTTTTCAAGATATAGTTTCTTAATGATAGTCAAAGGCATGATTTATCCCCCAAAATAAATCTCCTCGATGATACCTTTCCAACAGGCTATCACATGCCTAAAACGAAGATCGTATGCAAAAGTTACGACCCTGAGAAGTTGATGTACTAACTTACCCAAACAGGGCCCACATGAATTTTGGCGTTTCATCTCCTAGGGTTAGGTTTTTGGATGTCAAGGGTTTTTGGAATTCCGGTTTATTGTAAAATTTCCTTCAGAGCCTCATTTTAATCATCTTTTTGCAAATGCGAGTAGCCGTCACATCTCTTCTCAGAGATAAGCTGCCACCATTCTAGCGAGTCTTTCACTCTGTATTTTTACAGTCTCTATGCATTTCTTTCATTAATAGAAATCGTGTATTATTGTATATTTGTGTTTATGGTTGCATATTTGATACATTTCTGTTATATTATTGAATATATGCGATATCCCTGTGCATTTCTTTATTATAGCTCTGCTCTCATTTTGTGCCGAAAATAATCCAGATCACCACCATCATGGCACCTTCTCGCTTCCTCTTCCTCAAATCCGCTTTACTTCGACTTTTCTCTCGATTTATTTTGTTTCCAAAATCTTTCGTGAAGGGTTTACTTCGATGAGGAAGAAGCCTGGCGAGCATCGTTGTTGTAGAGAAGAACTAGAAGGATTTACTCTCGTGAGAAAGGAGCCTGATGACCATGGTTGTTGTAGAGGAAGAGGTAGTTGAGAGGATTATTGCATGTTGTGTGAGTAAGAAGGGATGGGGTAGGGTTTGAGAGAGGGAGGGGGGGACGTGGGCCTCACCCAACCTTATTTGAGAATTTTTTTCCCCTCTTATAATATAAATATAAAAATATTGGGCTTTTGTCCCAATCTCCAAGTATATTAAACTCGGGCCCATATACAAGTCCAATCACCGTGACTAATATCCAAATAAACAACTACCAACATCAAGATTTAAGACAAGCACCAAGTTCCAAGGAGACAACCCATGAGTTACATAGTGTACTCAAGGCCCAATCTCCAAGTTAAGCCTCGAGCTACCAAGCTTTTAAACCAAGTTCAAGTCATAATGCCACTGTGATGCAGAAGCATCGCTATCAAATCAAAGAAAAGTGGACATGGAAGCGAAGTCGATACATCAACGCATTGAAAGATTCAAACCGACTCTTAACTAGATTGGTATCGGTGTGGAGATTTTTTTGAATCTCTCGTTAATTAATTATATGTATGTAAAGTCGGGCCACTATTTTGAACTGACGGATCATTGCAAATACTTACACGACTGTAATACATTACATGTGTAGGATATTAGCCCATATTAGTCATTAGGTTGCATTAATTAAGCTGAGTAGGTAACTGCTAGAGTAGAAGGTGATATATTTTAGATAGGGGGAAGAAGAGCAAAGAAGGCTTTGGGTCATTAGACAAGTTTTCATGGTAGTGTTTGTAAGAGACAGAAGTTGTAACCATGTTTTTGGAATGAATAGAAAATAGGAGAATTTATCCAATTGTACAGTGTTGATACTGCTTTAAAATTTTACTGTTGTTATGTGTTTTGTGGATGTATGATGTTCATGATGAAGGAATGAATTTATGAATAATTGAATAAGTTTCAATTGTTTCTCTTCTGTAAGTTATGCAAGGAGTGCATACCAAACGCAAGGAGTGCATGTGAGAGAGTCTTTTTCGGGAAGCTCAGGAGAGATAGCGTGAAAATTTTGTATGATGTATGATGTTCATGATGAAGGAATGAATTTATAAATAGTTGAATAAGTTTCACGTGTTTCTCTTTTGTAAGTTATGCAAGGAGTGCATACCGAACGCAAGGAGTGCATTTCGAATCGAAGCTCAGGAGAGATAGCATGGAACTTTTGTATGCATAGTGTGTATATTAAGTGCAAGGAGTGTGTATCTGAATTCTTTGTCTTGGAGAAATAACTCAGGTTTTTCTCATAAGAAAGTGCAGAGGTTAGTTGCAAGGAGTGCACAAGACCAGAAATTGAATAAGTGTCGAAGAAATCCTTCAGAAGGAGAATTTGCGGAAGTTGGACAAGATAAAGGGTTAAGATCTATCCAAGAGGAATGAATCATTTCAGACCGTTGGATCTAAGAAACGTGCACAAACTTTAAAATATGTGTACACCAAGGAGTAGAGATCGTTGAAGCCCCGAAGGAAACAAGGACCGTTGATTCAAGGAGGGATACACGTCAACAAATCGTAAGCTCTGGGTAAATTTCAATTGGGTTTAAATTGATAATTGAGATTGTCGAAACTCGAAGACCCGAAGTAAATCTGGACCAGCAGATCTAGAGGGACGTGTGGCAACAGATCGCGAACTTCGGATGACATTACTCTGGGAAGTTGAGAATTGAAATCTTTGAACCCCGAAGGTCCGAAGTAAATTATAACCGTCGATTTGAGGAGGATACATGTCAACAGATATTTTATTTTGGGAGATAGCCATTGTGGAGAAAGAAGGAGTTGAGATTTGAAACTCCCGAAGCACGAATCAAGGAATAAATCACAGTCGTTGATTTAGAAGGGTTAATTTTGATACGTAAATTGGGAAGGGGAAGATTTGAACCATTAGGTTCAAAAGCGTCATCGATAACTTGAGATCAACGATCAAGAAGGATTGAGGGGACAAAAAATACTCGGATGTTGAAAAATTGATAGCGGTCCACAATTTAAACCAGGATATTGCAAAAAGGATGTGTGGCGATTTGTAGTGAATTGCGGGGAGAAAAGTGGATTGATCCCAAACCACTTTCAACCGCACCCGAAATCGTGTGTGGACATAGCACGAGGTCACATGCGAGAAGGAGTTAACGAAGGAGGAGCTAGTACTTGAGTCGTTATTGTTCAGTAGTGAGAAGAAGAGATCACAAGTGTTACATAACTTGCATCGAAAGACAAAAAAGTCTCGTGTTTATTTACAAGTGAGACCATTAAGGTTTCAGAGAGCTAATTCAGCTCCAAGAATTGAATATCCTTGACCAGGAGGTCACGTATCCCTAAGGAGGAAGGGGGGGTTTGCACCAAGTGGTATCAGAAACTAAACAAGATTGAAGTTTTACTCAATGTGTTAGGAACAGTTGAAGTGATGCCACCGAGGGTACGTGTAGAACCACTTTTAGCAAACTGTGTTGTAGGAAGAGAAATGAGAGAGATTCTCGCAAGGTTGGAAGCGATGGAAGTAATGCAAAGAATAACACTCTCCGCTGAAGACGTCAATGATGCAAAAATCGAAGAAGTAGAGGTTGAAGAAGCTACAGGAGACGATGCAGCTGAAGAATTCTTATTGAAAGATGTTGTGAAGTTGGGAGCTAGAGAAAAGATGGAAGTCCCAATGTATGAAGATAATTTGGATGCCGAAGAGATATTGGACTGGATAAGGTCCATGGACAAGTATTTTGACTATGAAGATGTCGAGGAAGGAAGGAAGCTGAGACATGCTGTCACCGGATTAAAGGGACATGCATCACTGTGGTGGGATGAACTGCAGGCAGAGAGAAGGAGAAAAGGAAAATAGAAGATAAAGAATTGGGATAGTATGGTATCCAAACTGAAGGCTAAATTCATACCTAAGGATTACTAGATAAATTTATTCAGAAAGTTGCAAAACCTGAGACAGAGGGGTATGACAGTGAAAGTGTATACAAAAGAATTCTATAGGCTAAATATTAGGATTGGACAAAGAGAGAAGGATGATGAAAAAATTTCCAGGTATATAAATGGATTGAGGTATGAAATCCAGGATGAGATCAACATGATGACTATGAGGACAGTGGATGATGATTATCAGATTGCACTGAAGGTAGAAGAGAAGTTGGCCAGAAACCAGAGTTAGCGAAACAGAAGCAGACGCTCAATTAGAGGTAAGATAATTGTCTATGATATGGCACTGAAACCCAAGGAAGAGAGTGAGAAATCATATGGTTTCTTTGAAAGAAGAGGAAGTTCCCGAAGAATACCATTTGGTGGGAGAAATTCTTTTCCTTGAGGAAGATGAAGAGGTAGAGGAGGTGGAGTTAAATGTTATGCCTGTGGAAATACAGGACACGTGTCTTGGGAATGCCCTGAGATAAAGAAATAAGGAGGAGGAGAATCACACATTTCAGAAGCCCAGAAGAATGTGGAAGCAGAAGCAGCAAAAGGAGGATAGAATCTTATTATGAGGAAATTTCTTCTAAAGCCAGACAAATAAATAGAAGACTTAGTTCAATGAACGAAGTTGTTTAGGACTACTTGTAAAACAAAGGATAGAGTTTGCAAGGTGATTATAGAGAGTGGAAGTACTGATAATTTGGTATCTACAGAAATGTTGGAGAAGATGAAGCTGGAGACAACTGCACACCCAAGTCCATATAAAGTATCATGGTTGCGGAAAGGACATCAAGTAATGGTAAGTGAACAATGCAAAGTTGAATTTAAAATAGGAGGTGTTGGCATAGGGGCAGACCCAGGGTTCAACTCTACAACAACACACAAAAAAAACCCTAACTACCGACCCTTTCGGAAACACCTGCGAAGAAGATGAATTCTGACCCGAGGTAGAGACAGGGATGGTTGTAGGACTCTAGTGTCTGCAACCTTAGCTGGGACATAGATCTGTGATTCTAATCACTTAACACAACACCCAATAGTTAACATTCATCAATATTAAGTTCTTAGTTACAGTGCAGTTAAACTCTAATCACAACACAACGCAGTATTCATTCAGATCTACTACATTCAAGCACTTAAGCACCTCCACATAGGCCAGATCTAGTATCCATCCACACTATTAAACACATGGAATTAACATATCTATCTATCATTCATCTATGTTAAAGCACTAAGCAAGTAAACACATAAACACATCAATACATTACACAAAGCAAAGCAACACAACACGTGTGTGGTTCACCCCCACCCTGGGGCTACGTCCACCAACTCTTCTCCTCTTTATTATCTTGGATCAAGCTTCTTACATGCACAAAGCATCCAAATCTCACTTCACAGAGAACAGGAGATCTGTGCACCTCGCTAGATCCTCCTTTCTTGCGTTACATCACAAAGCCTTCCACAGTCTGTTACAACCACTTTCACTTAGTTCTGCAAGTCTCACACAAAATGCACAAAGCATCTACAACTCTTGATCACATAGATCCAACTCTAGCACTTATCTCATCGGCCTAACATCACATAGATACCCTTCTTTACATCGCCTATACATCTATTTATACTTTACAAAATAGGCCTAAACATGGGTAAACCCATGGGTCGACATCCCATACCCATTACATAATGTCAAATCCCAAAAAGGGCCCTAAAATAGATCGAGATCCCGCGATATCCTCTTCTTCTTGTGCTCTACCTTCGACAACCTGTCGAAGTCTCAAAATTAGGTCAAACATGACCAAGAATCCTCAAAACTTGGTCAAGGGACAACAGGCCCCCAACACTCACCTATGACTCATCCTGAGTCACTCCGATCTGATTAGTTTTGCTTCAAAAGACTCAAGCTTGGCTCAAGCTGCTTCGACTCATTGTTGTACTACGACCTTCTGTTTAGTGAACTCTTGTATGACTACTTCATTGACAGGTCCTTCTAGGCATTGTTTAGTTGCAGTGACGACTTGCTCAAGTTCTTCTCCTCGACCTCTGATTTCTTTGAACAATTGGTAAGCCTCATCCTGTACAGGTTGGAGCCTCTGAGTTACTTCCATAACTCTACTCTTAATAATATGGACCTGCTGCTGGGGAGTGCGCTGCTCTTGGGATCGCTTCATTCTTTCCACAGCTGACAGGGGCTTCAACTGCGCTTGTATTGTCTTTGATTGATACTTTGCTTCCTGGAGTTGTGACTCTAGTGCCTTCAATTCTGGATTCTTAGAGAGTTGCTCATATGTCTGGGCACTGCGATCACTCAAATGGTTGCATTCCGGGGAAAGGAATTTTATTCTTTCAATTGTGCTTCGAGCAGTTTCTTCCCTTTGATCCCTTACATCCTATGGGGGTGTCAGGTATGGTGCGGAGTTCTAAATTTGTTATTTGTTGTTGTTGCTGCTGGATAGCTTCTGTGAGCTTCTCTACTTGATGCGTGACTTGGTCTTCATCCTGTAGTTCTAATCTCATCACAGAGAGGAGGGCTCTGTTTACTGCTTCTTTTACTTCGAGTTTCTCTGTGATAAACTGGTCTTTTTCTTGTTGCATTTGTGCTTTCTCTTTTTCAAACTTGGCCTGGAGAGAAACCTTCTCCCGTTCTGCAACTCTGCGTTGTTTTACGATTTCTCCTTGTGATTGCTTCAAGGCCTGGGTGGCTTGTTCTATTTCTTCTTGTGCGTGAAGAAGGTGAGCTTCGATCGTATCATCTAGTCGGTGGAGTTGGACTGACTCATCTCCCAACTCTGGTTCTCTTGATGGTAGGGATGTAGTGGATATTGCGTGGCTGGACTGAAGGGCATGTTGTACCCTTCTGAATTTGACCTTAATTCTGTCATACATTTCCTCCCTCTTAGCTTCTTGTTTCTCCACGATTTCCAGTGAAGCGTTGTTGAGGGTTGCTATGATAAAGTCAAAATCATCAGTGGTAAGAACAATATTCATATTGGTCACGGTGGCTCTTGATTTATTTAGGGAAGAAGGTTTCGGTGGAGAAACCTTCCTCTTCTTCTAGGGATCAGTCTCATCTCTCGGCGGTGTTACTTTGCCTTGTTGTTGTTCAGCTCTTGTGCCATTTATCTCTTCATCATCATCCCCTCGGTCAGGTGACACTAAAGTAGTATTTCTTGAGGAACTTCTTAAGTCTTGGACCTCTTTAGTCTTCTTCGTTCTGCTGGGTCCAGATGTATCATGCGCAGTTTTTGGGATGTCAGGGTCAGACATCTCTGCAGGGTCTATTGGAATAAGGAGGTTTGTCGACCAGCCCTTAGTGATCTCCTCAAGGTCCTCTTCCTCGAGCTTGTAGTATGACTAAAGCTGCTCTTTATGTTCATCGGCTCGTGTTGTACGGTAGATGAAGTGTCAATCTGTGCAGAACTTCATCAGGGGTCAGAATCTCTGTAGGGTGTTTAGAGTCATGTGAGGTTCAACTTTGATGGCTCTCTCTAGCTGAAGGTAATACATATGAAAAACAACGTTTGACTGCCACTGTTTGTTCATATCACTTGAGTACCAGAGTGTGGAGAACTTCGCAGCAAGCGGCTTGAACGGTTCAATATCTGGGAAGGTCGCACCTTCCGACATATCCCAAGAAACAAAGGAGATAGGGATCAGGAGCCAGCTGAAGTGGAACTTGTAGCCTTGATCATGTGCTTCGCAACAGTCTAGTTCCAGCTGATTCACTAGGTACTTTGCCCAGTTCATCTGTAGACCTTCTACGCACTTCCTTGTGAGGTCAATAACAAATCCTGTGACTTGCGTAGGTCTGTTCTTCCTTACTAAATTTCCTGCAATTAACTGACAGGCTAGGTGCACTGCACCATTCTGAATGGAGGATACCTAGTAGCATCGCGTTCCCTTTTCAACATCGCCGTATGTATCCTTGATCTTTTGTGATAGTGTGTGATCTATGGATTTTCCTGGATAAAACTATTGTGGGTCAGATCCTTGCATACTCAATCCTGTGATCCTATGGATCAACGTCGGTTTGACTATGATACGGTGGTCTAGCCATAAGTATCCGCCATGGTAACATGAAAGCAATATCTTGACACAGGTGTTGACTTCCTACTGCCTTCCGAAGTGTGGGATTTTCATTACATTTAACAAAGTGGACTGCGCGAGGTTCATCGTCCATGACTGAGGGATTATCTTTGAGTTCTTCCCCTTTGTCTTGGTCAGATATTTATATGGGGCAGGCATACTGTAGTTTTTTCAATCTCCGAGGTTAAAGTCACTGAACTTCAATGTTGCGATCTTCTTCTGCTATGCTCGAACTATGCGTATCCCCTTCGGGAGGTACGTAGTAACCATGGTGTACTCAAAATCTCTTGGAACACTATCTCGACTCACCGCTCCAGCTAGAAGCGGGATGTATTCGAGCAATATGGATGGGATCAGCTTCGCATTTTCTAGGTCACCTCTGTGTTTGGTTCTCTTTTCTGTTGATGGTCGGGATGGTCCGGCTCCATGAGCAGTCGATGGAGAGGCTTGCACTCCTTTCGTCAAGGATGCTTGTACACCTATAGACATCACTCTTTTATACATGAATCTATTAGTCATGAGGTCAATGAGTACTTCTTTCATGGACTCTTTGACTGCGCTAATTTCTTTGGACATACGCTCGTGGTGGAATATCTCGGGTTCGAAGGATAACTACTCAATGAAATGGGATAGATGGCACTAACAAAATGATCACTGTGTGAAATCAACTATGCTGCGAGCTCTGATATTCACGATTGGAAAAAGTGTTCTTGTTTCATTTCACGATGGGATAAATAGATAACTCAGCAACGAATCTCTTGCAACGGGTGAGAAGCCTTCATTAACTCAGTTTTTTTTGTTATGGCACGGTCCCAATGGTCTGGTGGCAAACTCTATGACTATAAATACCTTTCTATCCATTTGGGTGGTCGCTCTAATGGTTATGCTATTCCTCATGGCTATATTGTTTCACCATGGTGAAGTGTCATGTGACGTTGTTCTGATATTCCGACGAAGCTCCAATTTTGCAAATTTTCCTTATGCAAAGTTCCCTTGGGAACCTTCTATAACTTTTCAATCTTAGATCTCTTCTTACTTAGTTTTCTATCCTTCTTTCCATTGAGATTCGTCTCGGAGTTCCTTTTTCCATTCTGATTCTTATCTTCTTTCGGGAGAGTAACTTCACGTTGTTGAGATTCTTTTCTAGAATTCAGGGGTAGTACTTCATCTGGATCTGGAATAGGTACTTTAGTCTTCTATGGATCTTCTAGTGTTCTTCCAGCTTCGACATCCAAGTCTCTGGTTTTAAATAGCTTCGCTCGGTTCTCCTGTTCTTCAATCAAGTGTGCGATCCTCCTAATCATGAAATCTTTCAACTCTTGCTTCTTTTGTTCTAAGACTTATTGTTCTTTCCTTTTTGCCTGATCTTTTTCAATCTAAGGTTTCCCTAGTAACATAGCAAATGGAGCATTATTCTCAATAAATTTAAAAACTTCAAATTCTTCTTTTGTTGAAGTTCCATGAGCACTCATAGATCTCCTGGTAAGTCTTCCACATAGGGTTATCATATTTCCTTTGAATAATCCTATTCCTCCAAATGAAGGAGTCATATAAGGCTCCCCTAAAATCTCACAAGTTCTTTCTGTCATGATATTCATCTGTGTTTCTTCATCTAGAACACAGTCAATGTCGAAGTCTTCTATTCTTGTTTCAATTCATTCTTTTTCTTTAAATACCTCTGATAAACTAACATGTCGGTGGTCATTTAGGGTTTCTTTCATCTGTATTAATAGTTTCTCTTATTATTTCTGGGGTTCTGTCATGATCTTAGTTTTTGGATCTACCTTAGGGTTTTCTTGGTTCAGATTCATTCTTTCAACCTTAGCAATCATTTTAGGGCAATCCAATACTTCATGATCCATAGATTTACAACAAAGGCAACTAGGTTTTCTACCAGGGCATTCCTTAGCCAGATGTCCTGGTCTTCTGCAACTGTAACAAAGGGTTAATCCTATCTTTATTTTAATTTATCCCCATCCTCTCATGTATTGCGCGCTAGGATCATCGTAACTAACCTGCAACAAATTCTTTCTAGGGTCCTGCATCCATTCATTAGTCCAAACATTCTTTCTATGCATAGGTATAACATATCTTTCACTATTCTTATCAGATATATTCATATCAAATCTTCTTTTTTCTATCAATGCCCTAGTTTTCAAGCTAGGAAAAATCTTATCAAATATACCTAGATCCATACTTTAGAAACAAAAATATCCAATAATCTTACTTCTACAGAGCACAAAGCTTCCAGATCTAAAACTTTTCACTATTCTTACCTTTATCAGAGCACAAAGCGTTCATATCTAAAACTTTCCACTATTCTTACCTTTATCAGAGCACAAAGCATTCAGATATTATCTCTTTTATTCAGATCATAATTCTTTTCTTTAGAATAGAGATTGACAAACTTAGTAGAGTACTGCGCACTAGAGAGACAAATATACACACAGAGATTTCACAATTTCAGGTCAGGTGTTTGCACAGAGCTTTCTCTTTTCTCAATTCCCAACAATCACAGTTTCAGGTCAGATCTTTGCACATAGCTTTCTCTTTTCTCAGTTCCCAACAATCATAGTTTTAGGTCCCGACAACGGAACCATTTGTTGGCATAGGGACAGACCCAGGGTTCAATGCTACAACAATGCACCAAACAAACCCTATCTACTAGCCCTTTCGACAACACCTCCGAAGCAGATGAAGTCTCACCCAAGGTAGAGACAGGGGTGGTTGTAGGACTCCAGTGTCTGCAACCTTAGATGGGACACAAATATGTGATTCTAATCACTTAACAGAGCATTCAGTAGTTAACATTCATAAATATTCAGTTCTTAGTTATAACACAATTAAACTCTAATCACAACACAATGCAGTATTCATTCAGATCTACTACATTCAAGCACTTAAGCACCTCCACATAGGCCAGATCCAGTATTCATCCACACTATTAAGAACATAGCATTAACATATCTATCTATCATTCATCTATGTTAAAACACTAATCAAGTAAACACATAAACACATCAATACATCGCACAAATCAAAGCAACACAACATGTATGTGGTTAATCCCCACCCTGGGGCTACGCCCACCAACTCTTCTCCTCTTTGTTATCTTGGATCAAGTTTCTTACAGGCACAAAGCATCCAAATCCCACTCCATAGAGGACAGGAGATCTGCGCACCTCGATAGATCCTCCTTCCTTGTGTTACAACCACTTGCACTTAGCTCTGCAAGTCTCACACAGTATGCATAAAGCATCTACATCTCTTGATCACAGAGATCCAACTCTAACACTTATCTCATCAACCTTACATCACATAGATGCCCTTATTTACATCACCTAGAAATCTATTTATACTTTACAAAATAGGCCTAAACATGGGTAAACCCATGGGCCGACATCCCATACCCATTACATAATCCCAAATCCAAAAAAAGGCCCTAAAAGAGGCTGAGATCCCGCGATCTCCGCTTTGTCTTGCGCTCCACCTTTGACATCCTGTCGAAGTCCCAAAATTAGGTCAAACATGACTAAGAATCCTCAAAACTTGGTCAAGGGTCAACAAGAGGCTATAAAGATGAGATTTTGTGTTGTGTAATTCCCATGGATGTTTGTCATATTTTGTTGGGGAGACCATGGAAGTTTGATAGGAATGTCAATCATGATGGGAGGAAGAATACTTATACTCTGGAAAAAAATGGTAGAACCCACATGTTACTGCTAATAGAAGAGACGAAAGAAAAGGAAGAAGCCAATACAACAATACTTCTCATGAGTGGGAAGGAACTCTTGAAAGATATCAAGAAAGATAAAAAAATGCAATTTATTGTAGTAAGGAAGTCGAGAGTTATCCTTACCAATACTTCTATGAATGCTTTACCTGAAGAAATTCAATAATTTTTAGAGAATTTTGCTGACATAGTAGTGGATGAGTTTCCTCAATCATTACCACCCATTAGGAGTATTAGCCACCATATTGACTTGATTCCAGGAGCCAATTTTCCACATAAAGAAGCGTATAGGCTGACACCTTGAGAGAATGAAGAAGTTGAGAATCAAGTTCAGGAGTTGTTGGATAAAGGTTTAGTTAGGGAAAGTCTAAGCCCATGTGTAGTGCCAACTGTATTGAGTCAAATAAATATGGGGGATGGAGAATGTGTATAGATTCCAGGGCCATCAACAAGATTACCATCAAGTATAGATTTCCTTTACCTAGGATGGATGATTTGATGGATTGTTTGAGTGGAGCAAGATATTTTTCAAAAATAGACTTGAAGAGTGGATATCATCAAATAAGAATGAGAGAGGGATATGAATCGAAGACAACATTCAAGACAAATGAAGGTTTGTTTGAATGGTTATTCATGCCATTTGGATTTACAAATGCTCCAAGAACATTTATGAGGTTGATGAATGAAGTATTGAAAGACTTCATAGGTAAATTTGTCGTTGTGTATCTGGATGATATATTAGTTTTCAGCAAAACAAGGAAGACCATTTAAAACACTTGACGTTAGTGATGAGGATATTGCAGCAAGAAAAGTTGTTAATAAACTTGAAGAAAAATTATTTTATGAAGACATAACTCATATATTTGGGTTTTGTGATCTCTTCAAATGAATTGAAGATGGATCCAGAGAAGGTGAGAGCAATCAAAGAATGGTCGTCACCAAGGAGCATATTTGAGGTGAGAAGTTTTCATGGGTTAACAAGTTTTTACAGAAATTTTATCAAAAATTTTAGTGGTATATGTGCAACCATGATGGATACTATGAAAAAGAAACACAAGTATTTTAATTGGATAGAAGAGGCTGAGACAAGATTCGAAGTGTTGAAAAATAAGATAACAAAACAACCAATTTTGGTTTTACCCGATTTTAGAAAAACATTTCAGATGAGGTGGGATGCAAGTGGGATAGCCATTGGAGCATTTTTGAGTCAAGATAATAGGCCGGTTGCTTATGTTAGTGAAAAATTGAATGACACTAAGGAGAAATATTCTACATATGACAAGGAGTTTTATGCAGTGATTCAAGCTTTGAATAAATGGAGGGATTATTTAATTCCAAAAGAATTTGTCTTGTATAGTGATAATCAAGCTTTGAAATTTATTACTAGGCAAGAGAAGTTGAATCAGAGGCATGTTAAGTGGGTAGAATTCATGCATAATTTTAATTTTGTCATTAAACATATTTATATAAGTGATAATAAATTTGCAGATTCTTTGAGCAGGAGGAATTTGGTTGTAGAGGAATTCCAAGTGAAGGCCTTAGGGTTTGAACACCTTAAGGAAATGTATCAGGGAGATATATATTTTAGGGAGGCTTACGAAGCATATGAAAATCCTTTGTTAAGGGATAGCAACTCATGGGAAAAATATTTGATCCAGGATGGATTGTTGTTTAAAGGAATCCAATTGTGCATACCAAGATTCTCAATGAGAGATAATATGTTGAAAGAAAAACATAGTGGAGTTTTAGCCAGAGATTCTGGTCATGACAAAACATTTGCACAGCTGAATAGTTTGTATTATTGTCCATGTATGAGGGAAGATGTGAAGAAATTTATAGACCAATGTAATATTTGTTAGCATGCAAAAGGAAAAAGACAAAATACTGGTTTGTATCATCCATTGCCTATTTCAGAAAGGCCTTGGGACACAATTAGTATGGATTTTGTATTGGGATTACCTAGAACTCAGAAGGGAAGTGATTCCATATTTTTTATGGTATATAGGTTTTCTAAAATGACACATTTCATACTATTCTAGAAGACAAATGATGCTACACACATAGATGATGTGTTTTTCAGAGAAATTGTGAGATTACATGGATTGCCAAGAAGTATAGTCTCAGACAGTGACACTAACTTTGTAGGAAACTTTTGGAGGACTCTATGGAGGAGTATGATGAAGGAGCATCGCTATCAAATCAAAGCAAAGGGGACGTGGAAGCGAAGTCGACACATCAACGCATTGAAAGATCTAAACCGACTCTTAACCAACTTGGTAGCGGTGTGGAGATTTTTTTGAATCTCTCATTAATTAATTAGATGTATGTAAAGTCGGGCCACCATTTTTAATGGATGGATAATTGTAAATCCTTACACAACTATAATATATTATAGATGTAGGATATTATCCCGTATTAGTCATTAGGTTGCATTAATTAAGCTGATTAGGTAATCTCTAGAGTAGAAGGTGATAGATTTTAGATAGGCGGGAGAAGAGAAAAGAAGGATATAGGTCCTTAGACAAGTTTTCATGGTAGTTTTTGTAAGAGACAGAAGTTGTAGCCATGTTTTTGGAATGAATAAAACATAGGAGAATTTATCCAATTGTACAATGTTGATATTATTTTACAGTTTTACTGTTCTTATGTGTTTTGTGGATGTATGATGTTCATGATGAAGGAATGAATTTATGAAGGATTGAATAAGTTTCAAGTGTTTATGTTATGTAAGTTATGCAAGGAGTGCATATCGAACACAAGGAGTGCATGTGAGAGAGTCTTTTTCGACTCGAAGCTTAGGAAAAATAGCATGGAACTTTTGTATGCAGAGTGTGCATATCAAGTGCAAGGAGTGCATATGTGAAGTCTTTGACTTGTAGAAATAACTCGGGTTTTTCTCATAAGAAAGTGCAGAGGTCAGTCACAAGGAGTGCACAAGACCATAAATAGACTAAGTGTCGAAGAAATCCTTCAAAAGGAAAATTTGTGGAAGTTGGACAAGACAAAGGGTTAAGATCTATCTAAGAAGAATGATTCATTTCAGACCATTGGATCTAGGAAATGTGCATGAGCTTTAAACTCTGTGTACACCAAGGTGTAGAGATCGTCGAAGCCCCAAAGGAAACAAGGACCGTTGATTCAAGGAGGGATACACATCAACAGATCGTAAGCTCTGGGTAAATTGCAATTGGGTTTCAATTGAGAATTGAGATTACTGAAACTGGAAGACCCAAAGTAAATATGGACTGTCAGATCCAGAGGGATGTGTGGCGACATATCACGAAATTCGGATAACAATACTTTGGGAGGTTGAGAATTGAAATTTCTGAACCTCGGAGGTACGAAGTAAATTATAACCGTCGATTTGAGGAGGATAAATGTCAACAAATATTTTTTTTTGGGAGATAGCCATTGTGGAGAAAGCAGGAGTTGAGATTTGAAACTCCCAAAGCTCAAATCACGAAATAAATCACAACCGTTGATTTAGAAGGGTTAATTTTGATCCGTAGATTGGGAAAGGGGAGATCTCAACCGTCAGGTTTAGAAGCACCATCGAGATATTGAGATCGATGATCACGAAGGATTGCAGGGACGAAAAGTACTTGGATGTTAAAAATTTGATAGCGGGCCACAATTGAAACCACAATATTGCAAAAAGGATGCATGGTGATTTGTAGTGAATTGCAAGAAGAAAAGTGGGTTGATCCTAAACCACTTTCAACCTCTCCTGAAATTGTGTGTGGACATAGCCCGAGGTCACATGTGGGAAGGAGATAATGGAGGAGGAGCTAGTTCTTGAGTAGTGATCGTTCAGTAGTGAGAAGAAGAGATCGCGAGTGTTACAAAATTTGCATCGAAAGACAGAAAAGTACTATGTTTATTTACATGTGATACCATTAAGGTTTTAGAGAGATAATTCAGCTCCGAGAATTGAAGATCCTTGATCAGGAGGTTTGAAAGACCCAAGGAGAAAGGGGGGTTTGCACCACACTGCACAAAACATATGCCAAGCCACAACATCAAGCGCAAGGCAGAAGGAAAGAGGAGCCTATGTGGGGCCAAAAAAAGTGCTCAATGTGCCGAGCCAAGAAACAAACACAGGTCATCACCTAAGACCGAGACCAAGCGCTAAGATACGAGGGAGGAGAGCCCACAAGGGCACTAGTCCTTGCCCCCTGCGTCATATTTTTTTAATATATTTTTTAATATTTCTAATATTTTTTTAATACATTTATTTTATTTTTTTCTCTCTTATATTATATATTTTTAAAATTAATTAAGGTTATTTAAAATTATTAAAATAAAAATAAAAAATTATTAATTAAAATAATCTAAAGTCATATATATATATATATATAATCGAACCAATCCCCAAGTCCTATTCTGATTAAGTGCCACTTGCCTCAAGTTTGGTCATAAGACACTTAGTCGGGCTTCTAAGTTTGGTCATCGAGTTCACCAAATGTCAAAAGTACGGGTTTCGATCATTGATCCCACCACTCAAATTCATTGACATCATGAACTACCAAACACCTTAGTCATCTCACAAGTCACCGACACCAAGTACCAAAGCCCACAAATAGAGCTCACAAGGGGATCAAACTTTGCACAACGCGTTAATCAAATGGGGTTTTTTGGGGGTTTAAACATTAATTTACATTGTGTTTGAAACATTGCACATAGTTTCCAAGTTTCTAAGGACTTAAGGAGGTAAGTAACCGTAATTGGGAGGTACCTCACAGTGCTAGCATAGTTGGAAAGGCAAGGGATTCAACAACTTACTCGAACAAGTTACCAAGATTAGAGGCTTTCGACCTAGACCTTTAGCCACTTACCTTAAAGAGAGTAAGGATTGTTTACAGACAAGTTAAAAAAAACTTATGCCAAACCCTATGTTTGCAAGTATAAGTTGAGAGAATGTGGAATGCCTTAAACTCTTCCCTGATAATAATTTGGTTTGATGCAGATTTAGTTATTCAATATGGTTAGGACTCTGGGAAATCTAGGCTAAGGGGCATCATCATAAGGACCACCAACATCAGCGTTGCCACCACCATTGCCTGAATTATCTCTCATTTTTCACTCTTTAGAGGCTATTAATGAGACATTAAAAGGACGCCAGTTAGCTGATGTCGAAGTGAAACCCCCACCATATGGAGTGGGTAACCCTGAAGCGGCGAGGGACTCAAAGGGAGGGCCTCCACCAGGGGACACAACCAGAGAACTACAAAATATCAAACTCCTAGAGGTTGTTGGGGTTGTGCAAGTGAACATGTGGAAGCATGGTTGGAAGGAATGACGTGATGTTGCATCTTAAGAGACTATGCTTCCACATATAAGGCGAATATAGAGATCTTTCAGTTGAGGGACAGTGCCTTGAACTGGTATGGTAACCTGAAGAGGCAGTTTCACCTTACCCTAGACACCGTCTCATGGGAGCTTTTTGAGGAAAGGTTCTAGAGGAAATATTTTCCTGCGTATTATGTGTTAGAAAAACAGGACCGCGGAGCAATAACATAAAACAAATGCAGAAACAAAACACAGAAGACACACAATACAAGAGAGACACAGATTTACGTGGTTCACCCAGTGTGGGCTACGTCCACCAGAGAAATTGTCAGGTCCTTGCTTTATTAT
>SNQJ01S0058701.1:60323-76001 GCA_010110895.2 Picea sitchensis | reverse complement strand
AACAGAGTAGAGTACAGTAGCTTCTTTCAGTGAGTTTCTTTTAGCAGTTCAGAGAGTAGCTTGACATCCTTTAAACCCCCTCTTCAGCCCTGCATTTCCTGTGCTGGTTCCTCTAAGTCTACCTTCCCGGGTTGACAATTAAATGTTGAATCATATGGTATATATTCAGCTCGACAGACATTGTTATCCTTGTAGAAATTTTGGACACAAGGAAATCAATTGTAGAATCAATGAAAGGAATAACTACACAAGCTACATGAATGGTGCAACTAGTAGATATGGAAATGTTTGCAGACCTTTCAACATAAATTATAATCCATTTGACCCATTAATGGATCAAAATATTATATGTTACAAGTGCAATAATCTTGGTCACAAAGCACGAGATTGCAGAGAGATGAAGGAAGATAATCATATGCCAAATTTCCCTATACCAACTACAACATGGAAAGGAAATAAATTCCACACATTGAAAACTATTGAATAGCATTGGTCGCTAAAGAATGAAAATAAGAAGATGAATGGTTCATAGACAGTGGGTTCTCATCTCATATGACCGAAGATCAAAGAAAAATTTTCATCTTGAAGAAAAAGGGTGGAAATGTTGCATTTGGAGATGAATCATCTACCAAAATACTTGGAAAAGGAACTGTAAAGTTTGGAAGTGAAAATGTAAAAGCAGGAAAAGTCCTATTGTTTGAAGATCTGAAGCATAATCTCCTCAGTGTCAACAAAATATGTGATCAAGAATACACTCTTATGTTTGACTCTCGAAAATGTAAAATCAGAGAAAATAACTTAGGAGGATTGGTTGCAACTGAAACAAGAATACCAAACAACATATACATCCTAGACATGAAGAAGAGAGAGAAGAGAGAATCCACACAAAAGGATTCCAAGGAAGAAAAAGTCCCAAAGACAAAAAATAAGGATGAAATATTATTGAGTGCCACATGTTGAGGGGGAGCAACCCCAAAGAAGAAGGTGACCTTATTCCATTGAACTCAGGGGGAGAAGCCCTACCCTTTTCCATTGATGTTAAAGGGGGAGAGAAATTGGGATCATTATGACAGGGGGGCATGAGTGTTTCCATCAATGACAAAGGGGGATATTGTTGAAAGATTGGTTGTTGTCATTGATGTCAACCCTAGTCATTGGTTTTGGACTGCAAGATTGATGAAGGTAATTGGACATGAAGGACAATGCAATGCACAAACAACATTCATGGATGGATAGTATACATCATGTTGTTTCTAGTGTTAGGTGGCACGTCATTTTGATCCTCATGGTTGAGGAGAAATGGATTTTTGAAGATGACAAAGTGAATTGAAGGAGGAAGTACATGTCGGCCCTGAAGATAATTAAAGAAAAGAATTACAAAATAAAAAAGTGTCAGGTCGACCCTAATGTTAAAAGGATGTGACACAAAAGGTATAAATACATATCATTATACATTCATTTTACATACACAAGTCGAATTTCAAAGGAAATATGAAGTAAAGAAGGTCGAATTTCAAGGGAGGATGAAGTCTTTTGGTGATGTGTTCTAAGGTATGTTATTTACCGGTCATCTTACCATTTCGCTATAACTTTTTTTATAGAACGATTCAGATGGTGAAATTGGTCTGTTATTGAGAAGGCATGTCTAGGTACTTGTGGTAAACGTTTCATCTATTTATTCATTATAATTTTGGAGATACACTCTGTGGAAGATAAGGTTTTTGATTGGTCCTGAAGCTAGTCATAAACAAGTGTTTTGGGTAAAACAATCATAACTTATTCATGGAGAATCCAAATGAAGTGAGACCAATTTAATTGGAAATAGTACAAGATTTAGTTTCTTGTGTACAAATTTTAGAATTTGATGTTAAATATTGAGTGCAGGGCATTATGTACAAGTTCTCTCTCATGAATAAACTAGAATTGAATAAGGTCTACCATTCTTTCTATAACTTATTTTTGGGGAGGATTAAAGGAGTGAAACTTGGAGGATTTTTAGAGAATACATTGAGAAATATTATCTATAGGATCAGAGTATTCCAAGAATTGAATAGTTTCATAAGTTGAAGAAGTCTCAAGAAGCATTATCAGGTTCTATGTGATGGTTGGTTGATGGTGATGATTTAATGTAAAATTTTATTATCTCTCATATATTATTGGGTGGAAGGAAGGGGAAAGGATGGAGAGGTCAACCCTCTCTTGATATTGGAGGATTGTATTTTCCTTTTGGAGGTTTATCCCTCCCTTTATATTTGGAATATGTAACTACCTTTGGAAGTCATTACTTCCCTTGAACAATAGCTATTGGTTATTTCTCAGATATTGTGCATGGTGTATTGTGGTGTATTGGTGTAATTCTTTTACTATTGTTCATTTCTCAGTATTGTGGTGTATTGGTGTAATTCTTTTACTATTGTTCACTATTATATATAATTGAATATAATTTGGTTGAAGTATAAGTTGAATTGTTTTTTAAAATTGTAATTGATATTGATTCACCCCTCTCACAGTATCAACAGACATGTCCTAGATTACAAGTATTGGCAATCGCATGTCTTGATGAAAAAGGGAAACAAGGAAAGATTCAAGACCAAAGTTAGAAGCTTTTTAGAGATATTTCAACTATGCATTTGAAGAAGATTTTTAGGAAGGGGTGTCAGATTTTGCATCCCATATGGAAGAGGAAACCAAAGATACAGTGGAAAGAATTGTTTCCGCCATTTGATCTTAAGGGATTTTGAATATGGTTTTAGATAAATTCTAGGATTTCCACCAAAGAGAGACATTGATTTTCTATTGACTTGGTGTCACAAGAGAAACCCTAGTGTCCAAGACACCATACCTAATGGGCACACCAGAATTGAAGGAGTTGCACATGCATATTGAAGAGTTGTTAAAGAAGAAGTATATACACCTAAGTGTTTCACCTTGGGGAGCCCTAGTTATTCTTGTGAAGAAGAAGGATGGAAACCCTTTAGGATGTGTGTTGATTTCAAAATGTAACCTAATAAATGCACCATAAAAGAAAAAAAATATCTTTTGCCAAGGATTTATGATCTATTAGATCAACTGAAGGGTGAAATATTTTCCAAGATAGAATTGAAGATTGGTTATCATCAATTAAGGATAAAGGAAGAATAAATCAACAAGATAGTGTTTAGAACAACACATGGGCATTTTCATGGGACCATGATAGTGCTATTTGGACTATCAAATGGCCCAAATGTTTTCATGTGCCTAATCAAATGATTGTCTTATGAGAGTACCTAGACAAGTTTTGATTGTCTTTCCAGATGATATACTCATCTACCTAATTAAAAATAGAACATGAGAAACACTTGAGAATGGTGTTGCAAGTTTTAAGAGAACATAAATTGTAATCTGCTTTCAAGTGTATCTTTTATCAAAATAATATTTACTACTTGGGGCATATCATTTATTACTTGGATATTGAGAATATAAAGGCCATTAGAAGATGAAAAGTGACAAGAAATGTCATATAGGTTTATATCATTCATGGGTCTTTCAAGTTATTACCAAATATTTATAAAAGGATTCTCAAATATTAAGGCTCCAATCACTTCTTTATAAAAGAAAGGAGGGAAATTTGAATGGACTTCCAAGTGTTAATAAAGCTTTCAGGAGCTAAACGACATATTGACAAGTGTGAAAATATTGAATATTACAAATCTAAATGAATATTTTGCTCGAAAATCGATGTAATGCAAGGAATGGCTCAGAGTCCTTAGTAAACAATATCATGTGGTATGCTATGAGTCTAGAAAATTAAAAGAGAATGAGAAAAATATGATACCCATGATCTAGAGTTAGAAACAATTCTACATGTATTGAAAATGTGGAGACATTAATTTCATTGGTAATAAATTTTAGCTAAGAATAGACCACGAGGGTTTGAAGCATTTGTTTGGAAAACCAACATTAAATTTCAGACAAACTAGAAGGTTGAAATTTATGAGGAATATGACTTGAAATTAAGCATATAAAGGGAAAGGACAATCAAGTGGATGATGCACTTAGCGGAGAGTCTGGCGAAGTGCATGCTGTAACCATTACTGTGTATAGGACTGATCTGAAGCATAAAATTATTGAAGATGCAAATTCATACCAACATTATTTAAAAATAAAAGAAGCATTACAACAAGGAAATTGTTAATACAAATTTGATTATTATGAGCTGAAAGAAGATGTAATTCTCATGTAAAAAGACAAGGTATATGTGCCAAATTCCAAAGGAGGTAAAGAAATGCAAAGTTGTTGAAGTAAATGCAATGTGCCATATGCTTGGAAACTCCAGGATATATCAAAATAAATTTGTATCTATAAAAATCCAATACTTTGGTTAGGAATGAAGAAAGAAGTGTCTCATTATAGAGTCAGATGTATCGAATGAAAAAAGGTGAAAACCGAACATAAAAATCTAGCAAGGTCATTGCATCCATCATCCATTCTATAATGGAAGTGCAAATTTGTCACAAATAATTCTGGCCACAGTTACCCAGAGCAATGAAGAAACATTATTCCATCATGGTAGTGGTGGAGAAATTGACCAAGTCATCACATTTCATTCCAAGAAAGACAAGACACAAGACATAAAATATTGTAGAGATATATACGAAGTAAGTTTCTAGGCTACAAGGGGTGCCTAAGGAAATAGTCTTAGAAAGAGATCCAAAGTTTACAATTTTTAGAAAATGTTTGTTCAAAGTTGGATTTGTGACAAATTTAAATCTTAGTACAACATATCAATCCAGAGTTAGATGATAAAATAGAAAGGACTAATGAAATAATTGAGGTACATGCCTAAAAATGTTGTTGATTAAGGTTATTTTCATTGATGTCAACCCTGAAGAAATCCTCGTAGCACAAAGGCTCTGGGTAATGGACCCAAGCATGTTTGATGTAAAGATGACTCATTATTGTCTTGTCATGGTTGGATAAGAAGTAATAAATGGATGAACTCCAAAGGGTCCCCTTATGGTGAAACCCTCAGAAGACGCTTGTGGATTGAGTTATCCTGTAAGTATGATTAGAGAACCCGCAGCTTTAATTGTGGAATAATGAGAAGGTCATGAATTTGTTAGTGAAACTATCCCATATGGCGTTAAAAAGCTTACCGCGCTACTTCCGGTGGTGAAAGGAATGCCACATAACCCTCATGTCGAGAGAGTTATGGACATGGAAATGGTCATAGAAGCCCCAAAAGTCAAGTGTTTGTAAAATAAATTATTTAAATAATAAAGTAAATGGAGAAATCCATAAAATAAGGAAAGTGTAATGCTACATGAAGTATAAATAAGAGACAAAACTCTTCATTTAATCACACCTAAATATCATTGAATATCTATTTTGTGAAAGGTTATTTGGGCAAGTATTATTGATAAAGAAAATTTGCGGCAGAAAAGTGTGGCAGGAAAAAAGTGCGAGAAAAGCGCGTAAAAAGCGCTTAAGAAGTGTGGCAGGAAAACTGCGGTAACAAAAGTGCGGTAGAAAACATGTGGTAGAAAAGTGAGACGGAAAAATCATGGCAAAAATCGGGTAGAAAAAAGTGCGTAAAATGAGACAAAAAATTGCGTAGTGCGCATATGAAAAATCACGCCAGTAAATGTGCTGCGTAAAATCGCTAAAGAAAAAGTGCGGTAGAGAAATCGTGGAAACAACATGGTTTGGGTCTATTTATGAGAGATATGGAAAATCTTGTTTGAGATATGTTTTGTGAGCTAAGGTTTAGCCCTTGAGATGGTATTGCATGTTCAATATATCAGCATATATCAGATTTGTTGAGGAATACAGTTAGTATTTTGTTGTTGGTATTTGGTGACACTGGTATCGGCCTTTGGTTGAATGTGTTGCTAAAGTTGTTGGCTGAAGCTTGAGGCCACATAACGGAAGTTGTGGCACATGGGCTGATGTAAGGGTTTATGGTATTTGGTTTATGGATAGAGTGATGAATTGTTAGATAAATTTTGATGGTTATATTGGTGTATGTATTTGAAAATATGGTTGAGGCGCTGCCGTTGAGTACATTGGTTGAGAGACACGAAGGATGAGTTGGCACATACATGAGGTATATAGTTGATGTGAGTTGGAACATACATGAGGTGTATATTTGATGATGTTGGTACATCTTGATGAGTCATAGTTTTATCTATAGTTGATGTGTGATTGATGCATGGTACATGTTGGTTCACGACAGGCCAGGTTGTTTAAAAGTGTGTTTGATTGGTCCATGTTGTTACAGTTATTGGTATAGGTTGACAAGGACAGGTTGACACTGATAGTGGTTTATTCAAGGATGACAAATTTGTCATATTTGGCATTTATATTTCAGTGTGGTTGTATGGGGCAAGGACAGATGGTTGTATCCACCTTCCAGCTTGTAGTCAGGAACATAGGGGGGTTGTAGCTCCTTCTAGTTGTAGCCATAAAATCGAGAGTTGGAGCTTCCCTCAAAGTTATGTACTGAGAAACTAGAGAGGGTTGGAGCCTCCATTTGCAAATGGAAAAAACAAAGGGAAGTTGGTGCTTCCAATGAATGTAATTTTCAAGACATATAAGAAAAACATTAAGTGGTTTTCTCCTCCTCGGTTTCCACAAAACACTGGTGTACTATGTATGTGTATGATTGCTCATTTTTTCATTGTTTATTTACTCAAACTATTGGATGATAATTATACACTAATATAACACTTGCATAATGTGGTTAAAAGTGATTAAATTTCTCTATTATCATTCACCCCTTAGTAATCCAACAATTGGTATCGAGCATGTTCCTTCGTAACCGCTTCTAACCATCAAAAGGAAGATCATGGAGAGAAACAACTTGTATAAAAATGGAATACCATAGTTTGATGGACAAAGTATGCATTTTGAGCATAAGGGGATGCATACACATATATAGACACATGGATTTGAAATTTGGAAATCAATTGTAGATGGATACACAAGCATCAACAGCTCTCGGCCAACAAATGACAAATCAATGAACTTGGTCGTAATAATTTCAAAGTCACAAATGCACTTCAATGGTCTTAGTGAAACAATATTCTCACTAAAGTTGCACATTGTAAATCCACTAAAGAGATTGGGACAAACTTCAAATATTTATGAAGGAGATTCAAAAGTCAAAGCAACAAAGCTTCAAAGCTTCAAACTTACAAAGGTTAGTTTGAACAACTCATGGAAGGAAGATGAGAATATTGGTGCCTTTTACTTTTATGAGTTGATGAAACATTAAATGCAATTATAGTATTGGGAGAAGAAATAAAAGAATCAATTGTTCAAAAGGTACTAAGACTTTCTCCTATGAGATTTGACCCCTAAGATATCAACACTAGAAAAAGACAAGCATCTCAACTCATCATGGATGAATTGCATGGAATTTTCATAGCATATCAAATGAGAAAACCTAATGAAAAAATCCGTGATGCCAAAAGAAGCAAAAATTCTTTAAAGCATCCAAAAAAATCAAAGCAAAGTAAAAAAGACTTAGCAAAGCAACAGTGACGCCTCGAAGATGATGAAGAAGTGTCCAACTTTTAAAAAGATTGAACAAGGGAACCAACTTATTATGTATAGAGGTAATCTTCCTTGATTTGTTTTAATTAGATGGTATTGGTCATTTTTCTAACAAATGTCCTCATAATAAAAAAGAGAAATGATGAAGGTTACCAAATAACAAACAAACATATAAAGGAAAAAGAACCACAAAGAAAGTTTTCAAGAAAAGCTTATGCACCAAAGAAGACATGTCATCATTAGGATGAAGATGAAGTCAATGACAAGGAGACAGGAAGAGTTATATCCATATGGAAGTATAAGACTCGACAAAGAAGACTCTCAAGAAGAATATGAAGAAGCCAAAGAAGAATATGAAGAAGCAAAGCTGACTACCGAGAAAATCGGACAGGTGTGCCATAGAAGTTAATGAAGAGAAAAGAAGAAAAACAAGAACTACAAGAGGAACTAGACAAGAAAGAAGACACTCAAGAACTAGAACAAATGATCACAAATTTGAAGGTTCAAATAGAAGAAAGATAAAATAATTGAAGAAATACTCAAAGAACAACTAGGAAGAAAAGACATGATCATTGAAATTTGGAAGCAGAGATTGTCACACATTAAGAAAGGATCTTCAAAGAAAATATATAACTCAAAAGTTTTGGATGACATTAGTACCAAAATCTCATCATGAAAGTCTCGATCCTGATACAATCAAATGTAAAATGGATCAAGCTCCAAAACAACAGAGCAAGAAACATATCCAAAAAGCCATCCTAAAACAATCAAAGGGGATAAGAAGATGTATAATGGAAGATTACAAGGACACTCTCCATCGAGAAGATTCATATTTCAGAAATCCCACCAACCAACAAATAGGCCTCAGAAGAAGAAGAATTCATAAGAATACCTCCTTTCTTAATATCTTCAACTCACAATTATCAAACTTTTTGTTTTATGTTATGCATGCATAATTTTGGACATAAGCCAGGAATTGCAGAGCTAACAATAGGAACATAAACAACTTTGAAAGTCATACACAAAAGGGTTATCCAATAAGGCCTAGTGAAACACTGAGAATAAATTACAACAGTTTGAATCCTTGAGCACTGGCGGAATGTTACAAATGTAACAACTTTGGACACATGGCCAAAAAATTGTAGAATGACATTCTCTCCTAGAGAACTCCAGCTTAATAACAATATTCACAGACAAGAACCTCAAAACATAGTTACTTCAACTTAATGAGAACTCAAGGACCTCAAAACTATAGCAACAAACTCTAGCCCCCAAAACCCATATATTTTGCATAAAAAACATGAAAATTAATCCCCAAATCAAAAAGTGGTTTTACTGGTAGCACCATTTTTTAAACGGGATCAAAATTGCCATTTTTCAAACACTACCTTCAAAACTCAGACAATAGCTCAAAACAACCTTAAAATCAACACATAAAAAAAAAAAAAAAAAAAAAAACTTTTTTTTTTTTCAAAACATTAAATTTATAGATATTTGAAATTATTTTTAGTAGTTAGAAATTCCATTAAAACCAAAACCTCAAAATCAACCATTATCAAATTGAAATACCGCTAATTTGTAGAACCATTTAAATTTGGGGTATTAAATGACATTTTTTTAAAGTGGTAATCGAAATCATCGCTAATTTAAACAAAAATCATCAAATCAACCTCCTTAAATGCTTACTTTTAAAAATATTAGTTTATTACTCCAAACACAACATAATATATACCCCATATATATTCAAAACCCAAATTTGAAAAAAAAAATGAATGAACAAAATTTAAAATTTTCTTAGAAAACAATACTTTTAATATATATATATATATATATATATATATATATATATATATATATATATATATATATAAATTTTGAAAAAAACAATAACCATTAAACCCTAAAATATGATTGAAACACAATTTTTTATTAAAATCATGTAAAAAAAAAAAAATTTATAATAAAAAAAAAATATTAACAAAAACATTAAAATTAAGAAATTTTATTACTAATTAATAAAAATCAATATATATAACATTATAACATGAAATATATATAATATAAGTCATGAAATATTTCAAAGATTTAACATGGGAAAAACATTGTATAACTCTATGAAATATTAAATCTTAAACAAAAATCCATTTAATATTTAAAAGATTTAATATTTCATAAAGCTATATATATTTGAAAGATTAACATTAAAATTATAGAAATAATTATATTTATATATATATATATATATATATATATATATATATATATATATATATATATATATATATATATATATATATATCATGTTATGCACCTTACTACATTAATTCTGCCAAGTAAATAAGTAATCAAAAAATCATTTTATATTTAAAATTTATTGTAAAGCTATCGAAAACTATATTGATTTATAAAATAAATAAGCAATAAAAAAATCATAGATTAAAGAATAGTTGTAAAACAATTTTTATACTAATGAAAAAATATATGGATGGTAAGAGTTTTTGTATTAATGAAAAAAACATATGAAAAATATCTAAAAATAACTTTATCATCTTTATATATATATATATATATATATGAGATTTTATATTAATAAAAAAATATATAAAAAAAAAAAAAAAAAAAAAAAAAAAAAAAAAAAAAAAAAAAAAAAAAAAAAAAAAAAAAAAATATATGAAATATATATAATGCTTATATAAAATATATATAAAACATAAACATATAAAGAGAGGAATATATATACCGCTTATATATGAAATATATATAATGCTTATAGAAAAATATATGATACATATAATATATAAATACATATATAATATATAGTTCTATTATATATAAATCTATAATATATAGTTATATATATAAATCGCATATTATATGTAACCTATATATTATTTTAAATTTTAACTAATTTTCATTTTTAAATTTTCTTTTTTCTTTTGTAATTTTATGTTATTTTAAGAATGTTTTTTTTTTTTTTTTTTAATTTTGCATTAATTCTTTTTAATTTTTTAAATGTTTTACCTGTTATATTGTTTTGTTAATAGTTTAAAGTTTTTAAATTATTATTTTTTTTTTTTTTTTCACTTGAATTTGATTATAAGATCTATTCTTTATTTTTGGTAATTGTATAAATTTGTTTTTTAATTTTTCTCTTTGTTTTTAAATTTCCATTTTCTTTATTTTTCTTAGTTTTTTAGTTTTAATTTTATAAAAAAAAAATCAATTATATTTTTGCTAAATGTTTAAAAGTAATGTTATTTAACCACAATGATTTTCTATCTATTAAAGTAAAGGTAAAATGTAGTGTTAAAAAATAATATTTTTCACTATTTTTAAAAAAAGTATAGGAACCATAAATTAATTAAGAAGACCAAAAATCGTATTTTCTCAAAATGTAAATGTAAAAAATATTAAAGATTGAAAGAAGCATGAAAATGACTAAAAACACTGCTGATATTAAAGAAACAAAAACAAAATAAAAATAAAATGAAAATAAATGAAAAAACCACATTTAAAAAAAAAAAAAGTGGAAACATTATGACTAAAAATTTAAAATATCAAAACCACCTAAAAACGGAGGAAAGTACTGTGAATATTCCATTTTAAAAACCTAAAAACTTGATCTCTAAAACGTAGAGAACTCAGAGTTCTTTAAGTTGTTGGTAAATCTGCGTTAAAAAGGACATGGATAAGAAAAGAAGAATGAAGAAGAAACGGAGTTAAAATAAGCTTATATTGGCTATTCAAAACACATGACAGTGATAGAGACGTAGTGCTTCTTAATTTTTAACAAAGGGAAAGAGATGGATTAGTCTCCTGAAATGATGATTCAAATAAAATCATTGAAAAAGGCATGCAAATGTAATTGGGAACAAGAATACAAAGGAAAAATGTTCTACTAGTAGAAGATATGAAATATAATCTTATAAGTGTGAGGCCAAATGTTTGACCAAGGTCATAAAGCTACTTTCAATTCACAAAAGTGAAATATAATAAAAGAAGGTTCACAAAAATTGATTGCTAGCTAATCGTTAAAGAACTTCAAGAAACATATATGTGTTAAGTGAAATTGGAATGAAAAGTGTTGTCTAGAAAGGAATATGAAGTTGGATATTGCATAAAAGAATGGGTCACATACATTTTGATAACCTTGTCAAAGTCAACAAAGAGAAGCAGCCAAAGAAATGCCCTAGATCACAAAACTAACCAACACTTTATGTAAGCATTGTCAATAAGGAAAGAAACAAATAAAATAAATGCCCTAGATCACTTAAAAACCAACCAACACTTTATGCTAGCATTGTCAACAAGGAAAGCAAACAAAGACCAAATTCCAAATTAAAGGAATATTCAATGACAACACCACTATAAATTGTGCATACCGATTCACACCCAATCCATAACAAAGGGCTTAAAAAAGGTGAGAAATACTTTATGTTAGTTGATGATTATACAAGAATGATCAAAGACTAATTTCTCAAGAAAAAGTTAGAGGAATTCAAAGGTTTTAGGATATTCAAAGAGATAGTTGAAAACAAGACTGATTTGAAAATCAAATGTTTGAGATCCGATAATGGAGGAGAGTTCACTTTAAAGGAATTTATGTAATACTGTAGCATTCATCGAATAAAAATGTAGATTCTTCGTTGTTGACACCTCAACGTAATGTAGTTGTTGAAAGAAAGAACAGGACAATACAGAAATGGATCAACAATGATAATGGATTCTAAATTGACATATATATTTTTGACATAGGCAATGCATACAACAAGCTTCACATTCAAAATAGAGTAATGTCTTAAAAACACTGACAAAACTCACTATCTATGGAAAAAAAGACCAAAAAATGTGAAGCACTTCGTATTTTCATGGAGCAAATGCTACATCAAAAGAGAATAATATGGAAGAATGGGAAATTTTGAGTCCCCATAATAAAGGAGTACTTGTTGGTTACCTGGCACAAGGAGTTAGAAGAATACAAGTGTTACAACCCAAGATTAAACAAAGTTGTGGAAAGTTAATTGTCTACTGATGAAACAGGTGGACAAATAATTAAAGGAAGAAGAAATGAATCAATGGAATATCTTTAAAAATAAGATGTAGAAGATTTAAAGGAAGTAGATTGGGAAGATGAAGAAGATCCTATAGGTGAAAAGTCCACCGCGCCTCCGTAAAATATACCTAGTAGATCTATATAGAAGAATCATCTTTCTTATCAGATTATTGGAAACAAAATGTAGGAGTTGAGACTAGAAGAAGAACTGCTCAATTAGAAAAAATGCACCTATCATTCTCATCTACAATTTAACCAAACTTTTTTGAGGAAGCCAACAAGGATGAACTTTAGAATAAGGTCAGGATGAAGAATTGGATCAAATAAAGAAAAAATAATACCGGGAATTGGTTCCAAGACCAAAGTTGATAAGAATGTGATCAACACAAAGTAGGTATACATGAATGAATTGAATGAAGATGGATAGGTTACAAATAACAAATCTAGATTGGTATGTAAAGAATATGCACAAAGTTGAAGGAATCGACTTTGAAGAGACATTTTCCCAGCCAAGCCGGAATGTAAGCAATCCAATTGATTTTAGCTTATGTAAGCTCCAAAAATATTAAAGTGTATCGATGGATGTGTAAATTAGCTTTTATGAATGGGGTAATTGAATAAGAAGTATACATAGAAACCGGCGATTTCAACACGGAACGTAGATTATATATGTAAATTAAAGAAGGTTCAGATGTTATAAAATAGGCTCCCAGATCATGGTACTCTAGATTGGACATATATATACAACAGCGTAGGGTCTATAAAAAGAAGTGACATCAAAATTCTTACATCAAGGTAAGTCAAGTTGCATTTCATTAATTGAAGTTTATGTTGATATTGTTTTTGGTAGTGATGATGATAGGTTAAGCCAAAATTTGCAAAGGATATGCATAATGAATTTAAAATGTCATTACTTGGAGAACTATCCTTCACCGTACTTCAAATACATCAAAGCCAATTAAGGAATTCTTTTATTTCTCAAACCAAGTATATTTCCTAGAAATGCTAAAGAGGTTCAAAATGGAAGACTGCAAACCAATTATCACTCCCATGCAAAACCGCCAGTTAAGAAAAATATGATGATTCACAGTCTATAGATCGTGAGGCAAATGTGTCAATGATTGGTAAAGCCTACTATATGCGATAATATCCGCATCCATGTAATGCAAGAAGTTGACATGTGGTACCCATTTCAAGCAACACCAAAGGAATCACATGTATTAGCAATCAAGAGGATTTCAGATATCTCAAAGGAACAAAGGAGTTTGGATTATGATATCCAAAGGAAAAGATCTATCAATTTCATGTCCTACTGCATGCATTGGGAGGTTGTATTGATGAGTTTTAATTTAAGCACCAGTGGAGCATCGCTCTACTTAGGTGAGTGTTTAGTATCATGGCTAAGCAAGAAACAATAATCAATATCTTTAGCCCGCCAACCGAGACAACATATATTGCAACAACAACACGTTGTACCACGTGCCCTTTGAAACAAACTTCGACATATATATAGGTTGAGTATGATGATCCCATTCCAATATATTGTGATGATACAAGTGCCATCAGGATCTCGAAGAACCCGATGATGCACTCCAAGAAAAAATCACATTCCAATCAAGTATCACTTTTATGGGAATAGGTTGCAGAAAAAACATCAGAAAGCTGAGCATGTAAGCAATAAAAGAACAAGTGGTAGATTATTTACAAAACCACTTCCATGGGAAGCCTTTATATATCTTCCATAGAATGAGAGTTATTTATACTCCAAAAATGAATGCTTTGAATGCTTATCTTATATAAATTAGATTTGCATGAGGAAGTAATGAGCAAAGATGACACCATTCGTGGAGTAGAAGCTTCATGGAAAGATACATTTTCCATTGATGACAGAGGGGAGAGGATTTATCAGATGCAAGAGGACAAAGGCATGGTTGCAGGTGGATCAAATGGTCAGCCAAAGATTTATAGGGACGAGGCATGGTTTTGTGGGAGAAATGAGCATATATGATTTCAGAGATTTTCATCGTGAGTGTTTCCATCAATACCAAAAGGGGAGATTGTTGATTACGTTGGTTGTCATTGATGCCAACCCTTAAGGAAATCCCAGTAGTAGAAAGGTTTGGGTAATGAACCCAAGTTTGTTTGATGTAAAGATGATTGATTATTGTCTTGTCATGGTTGATAAGAAGTACAAATGGATGAACTGCAAAGTGGTCCCCTTACGGTTAAATCCCTCACGGGAAGATGCTTTGTGGATTGATTTATCCTAGAAGTATGGTTAGAGAACCCATGCTTAATTGTGGAATAATGAGATGAAGGTCAGTGAATTTGTCAGTGAAACTATCCTAGATGGATAGGTTTTTTCATGCCATTTCTAGTGGTATGC
Organism: Picea sitchensis; assembly: GCA_010110895.2. Lineage (NCBI taxonomy): Eukaryota > Viridiplantae > Streptophyta > Pinopsida > Pinales > Pinaceae > Picea > Picea sitchensis. The sequence goes on along the minus strand of SNQJ01S0058701.1, from coordinate 61,026 downwards.
GTAACATCACATAAATCCTCACGGTTAGAGAGTTATGGCCATATGAAGTTGAAGAACCCTCATGAGTCATATAGAAGCCCCGGAAAGTCAAGTGTTTGCAAAAGAAATTATTTAAATAATAAAGTAAATGGAGAAATCCCTTAAATAAGGAAAGTGTAATGCTACATGAAAGTATAAATAAGAGGCAAAGCTCTCTCATTTAATCACACTTGACTATCATTGAATATCTATTTTTGTGAAAGATTATTTGGGAAGGTATTATTGATAGAGAAAATTTGTAGCAGAAAAAGTGCGGCAGAAAAAATGCGGCAAAAAAAGTGCGGCAGAAAATATGTGACAGAAAAATCGTGGTGGAAAATTTTTGTATAAAAAGTGCGAAAGAAAAATTGCGGAAGAAAAAGTGCAGCAGAAAAATCGCGGTAGAAAAAGTGCGGCAGAAAAATCGCGGCAGAAAAAGTGTGGCATAAAATTCGTGACAGAAAAAGTGTGGCAGAAAAATCATGACAACAACATGGTTGGGGTGTAGTTATGAGAGATATGGCAAATCTTGTTTGAGGTATGTTTTGTAAGCTAGGCTTCAGCTCTTGAGATGGTATTGGATGTTCAGTATTGCTGCATATATGGGATTTGTTGAGGGATGCAGTTGGTATTTTGTTGTTTGTATTTGGCATATGGGTATTGGTCTTTTGGTTGTGATGTGTTG